>JAPMOB010053742.1:0-16960 GCA_029875015.1 Lepomis gibbosus | reverse complement strand
CACACACACACACACACACACACACACACACACACACACACACACACACACACACACACACACACACACACACTTTTTGCTTGATTGCAGCTTAGCAAGTGAGAAGGTAATATTGTGTATAGAGAACAAGCATTCACACACTCTCCTTGACATTTTTGTTATATAACATTCACCATAGTACATTTTGTCTCCAATACGATGATGAAGAATAGACAAGGGAAACTGTGATATATCTCATCAAACCACCAGGTCAGCTGATTCCCCCTGCTTCCAGTCTTTGTACTAAGCTAAGCTAATCCCCTGCGGGCCGTAGCTTCATATATACAGACATGAGAGTGGTATGGATTTCTTCATCTAACTTTTGGCGAGATAGCAAATCATTTACCATTATATCAAACTATTTCTTTAAATGCTATATTTTGTGAGCCTTTCTTGACTGAAAAGGTAGCTACAAGTTTAGCTCTGAAGACAGTTCAGCCTTGTTTTATATGAATTGTATAAATAAAGTATAGGTTCTCCATATGATAAACCAGTAATTTCAGTTGCTGAAAAGGTTTCCATGCTCTGCTCAAAAAAGCCTTGAAGACCCAACTAGCTGTGACATTTTCGACTCCTTGTTAATTTCAGTCATGCATGATGCTCAACATGTAATTCTGATATGTCTGACAAGCACCTGAAGGCAGCAGCATGTTCATTTTGGCAGTTGACGTGTAAGGTCGGATGAGCTCAAGAAAGTTGGCAGGGGCAGAAAGATAAAGTGACAGGATGCGACAGACTCACGGCTTGCCTAATGCAGATCAGAATGAGACGCTTTATGACCTTTCTGTACTGGTGTAACTGGACAGCCATTCTGCCCTCAAGGAGAACACTGTGTTGTAACATTATGCTTACAGGGTTCCCTTGCAGACTAGGATTGTAAATTTGATAAGAACCTAAATTTGATTAGGTTCATGTCTTGTTTGTCAGTAGAGTAACAAAATTGCCCTCTTGCCTATCAGTTTGCCAGTACTGCATCTGCCCCCCCCGTTTCTTGTGCTGTTTGCCCACAGTTGTCAGGCAGTGGTATTCAATTCTAGTTGTACTGATTATGATTTTGAACAATATGAATTGCTCGAACAATAGGGTTCCCCTTAAAGAAATATTTGGACATGTGGGGGGAAACTCACTTATTTGCTTTTCTTGAGGAGAGTTAGATTAGGACAGGGATTTCACTCTCATGTCTGACCAAAGGACAGTTTGTGTTTATTCACCATAAACAGCTATAACATAGCTAGCAACAGAAGCACCGACCATGTGCACATTGATGAATTAAATTCATAAAGCCCTGGGATAAGCACATTTTTTTGGTTTAAATTGAAACATTTGTTGAACATTTGTTGCACATTTGTTGTACATGGTACATGTACCATGTACCATGTACAACAAATGAGGTACATGTACCTGTACCTCAGTTTGTACCACCTCGGTCGAATTTGTGTCTAATATTATCTGAACACACTGAAAATCTTACTGATTAACTTGGAATGCCTCGTCTCATGGGATACTTCTTCTTATCGAATTCTCGGCAAGAAAGTGAATAAGGCTATTCCCAAAAATAACAACAACTCTTTAAATGGCTGAATTTTACTTTTGCTCACACAGTTGGTTATTAAACCTAAGTTACTGCAACATTACATACCTTTGGAGAACATGTGATGTCCTGTTACATTAATTTACGCACATTTCTCCGTAATGTAGCCTGATGTTTGGTATTTTTGGAAACATTGGGACCTCGACTTAAATGTCAAATAACGTTCTGTCTGTTTAAACACAACTTGGCCACAGTGTGCATTTCAAACAAAGGACACACTGAAGGGGTTGATGAAGACAGAAGCTGATATTTTGTTTCCTCATTTGATGCACCTGCAGAGCCCGAAAATCCAAAATTATGACAGTTTTTGTTTTGTTGCGTTTCAGAGCCCTTCATGAGGAACGGCCGCCCCCCCACCTCGCACAGCATGCACTCCTTCCTGCACCAGTACACGGGGTCCTTCAAGAAGCCCCCCCTCCGCCGGCCACACAGCGTCATTGGTGGCACCCTGGGGTCCTTCATGGCAATGCCACGCAACGGCAGTCGCCTGGGTGAGACAGACACACACACACACACACACACAGAAGGAAGGAAGGAAGTAGCAGGAGAGCAGATGGCATCCAGGAACAAACAGGAAACGTGTCACGTTCTTTATATTTCCATCCTGTTTCTAATATTCTCACACACACACACACACACACACACACACACACTTGGCCCAAGTGACTGGGTGTCTTTCCCACTAGGCCTCTTCTCTCTTCGCCCTTAGCAGGGCTGTTTTCACTCGAGTGACAGCTGGATGGGGGATTCAGTCAAACATGACGCAGTTTCCTGTGTGAACTGATTCATCACACTGGATCCGTAGCACTCTCATCCTGAGGGTTGGAAGGGAAGACGATGTTAGGATGATTCATGCAGCAGCAGATTTCAATCTGAGGGACAGCCAAGAGGGCGATGAGATGATTCCAGGGACAGTATGAAACAGAGGAATGAAGTGCTGTGGGTGTTAAAATTTTGAATATTTAGTCAAGCACGCCTGGTAGGATGTGGAGAGGTGAGCACACGGTTACATTGAAAGCTTTTAATATGTTGTGCAGCAACTAATGTGTCAAAAAAAGCAGCATGTCTTCATTATCATACTCAGATGACGACATGTCGTTGGTCAAAATATTTGCTGCAAATCTTAACTGCATCTGTGTGTGCTTCAGACCTGCTGATCTTTTCTCATTGACTGATCTGTTGAGGTATCTGTTAGAGCTCTGAGTTAGCTTACTGCAGAGGTTCCCCTCATTTTGATTTGCCACCATAGCTTCTTTACATTGTTATGGTGTGGTTAAGATTGAGCTGAAACTATTTCTCTCTTGCCAGTATCAAGACATATTATGTGAATACAAAGCACTAAATAACAGAAACTGACTACAAATATAGAGGGAGTTGTTGAAAGTGCTTATGAAGTTATACATATTTTATATTAAGCCACGCTAGCGCCATGGCTCTTTGGAAGGCAATAACCATTGGTCTGTTGGTCCACCACTTCCAGAATACTACTAGACTGACTGGCACAAAATTTGGTAAAGACATTCATGGTTCCCAGAGGATCTATCCCAATGACTTTGATTACCCAATTAATCTTTTAGAGGCACTATGAGGCTGAGATACAGTGTGGGGTTTTGCGGGAACTGTCTCAACTATTGGATGGATTGCCATTACATTTGGATCAGCTTCACAAAGCTGCTAGCATGGCTGTAGACTCTTCTAGCCAGATGGCTAGGCAGCAATAATCAGTATCTGTGCAAACAGTCTGTTTGACTCAACATTAGAAGTTTTCTCATTTAGATTTTCTGGTAGCAATGACATGATGTTCATAATTTCAGTAAATATGTGGACCTTGCTTCTCAAAGCAAATTTTTGTAACGGCTTATACACCAAAGGACTTATTAAGCCTCACACTGGACCCTGGCCTAAATAGAGGGACTTGGATCTAAAAACAGGACAGTTAAGTAGGACATTGATTTACCACATATTGCTGCTGAACGCTGTGTGCTTATTAGCAAAGCTGCCAAAGACCGCAGCAAGAAGGATAAGAAGGGGGAGAGAGAAAGATCATAAAGTCTCAACAAGTACAAATACCTCAATAAAAGCAGGGAAGTAAGACAGGGATGTGTGGAGATCAGGAAAGAAAGATGACAAATGGATGGAGAATGAAATCCTTCCAAGAGAAGATGAGCGACGTGTAAAAGCAAAAAAAACCCTAAAACCACAGCTTTTGGGATTTTGAAGAGATGGAATCAGGTTTGTCTTGTGGGAGGTGAAGGAATGATGGGAGAAAGTGAAAATATTATTGTGCAAGAAAAACTTTTTGGAGAGGATAAGGGAAGATATGTAATAGCAGGAGATAATAGAGAAGTATGTGGAAGTGAAAGGAGGTTGAAAGGAAAAGAAAGTAGGACAGATGAGATCATTCGAAGGCTTTGGAGAAGAGACACGCAAGTTAGAAAAGCACAGGTAGCGAAGGAATGTGTTGAATCAATAGAGGGAGTCAGATCGGCCGCTGCCTACGAAAACCTTGCAAAAGAGAAAAAAAGATAGGAACAAAGGAGAAACATGTAGAGTGAAAGGGAAAGTAAGGCAGACACGGGGAAGTGATTGAAAATGGTGAGGTTTTAAAAGTAGGGCAAGAAACATGTAAAGGAGATCTAGAGAAGTGACAGCAAAAGGGGAAGAGAGATCATTGGGAAGAGTTCAAAGAGGAGACAAGTTAAAGAAGGAAAGTGGGGCAAGAATGAGTTGTTTGCAAGGTGCTTTACTGAGAAAGAGGAACTAGGTTAGGAGGAGGAAAGTGTGGCAGTTATTGGTGAGAAAACGGGGGATAGAAAGAGTAACAACTTTCTATAGGATGGCATAGTAAGACTTTAATCTCAGCCACACACGCTCACACCTTTACGCAATGAATGATGATAAGTCTCACCCTTTCTTCATCCACCTGCTTATACAAGTACAGGCTCGTTTACATACAGAAACACCCCCACAATACCATGAATAGTCAACCACATCACTTTGGGGAGTGAAGCTTTAATGTGGAGTTACTTGTTGGGGACAAATGTAGCAACCAAGAAAGACAAACCTGGCTGAGGGTTTGAAGATTTTGCTGCCTGTCGCTTACAGCTCTTCATCAAACAGCAGACAGCTCACTGTGGCTGCTCCTGACTGATCCATCATTCCCTGTGGAGGAAAAATGCCCAAAATGACAGCTGTCTTGTTTTTTAGACGCAGTTTTGATCAACGATCGCAGTTATGATCTCTGTGAGAAAAATGTTGTGTTTACTGTGATCGGTTCACAGTAAAAGCCCCCCACCCACCCCAGTTAGATGCCATGTTGGATGCCATGTTGGATGCCATGTTGGATGCCATGTTGGATGCCATGTTGGATCCTTTTAATGTGAAGCAGTAGTAGGAAATATTGGCTACATAATAAAGCTCTCATACAGCAATAGGAGCGTAAAAAAGTGAGCCTGAAATCAATTAAATAAAATTAAGAACAGCCATGGTAGATTACGTACATGCATCATTTCAAATAAATGTAGGAAGGCAATTTGAACACTGTGTGGGAATGGCTGACTGCGCCACTAACAATGAAAACTACTTTATAGAGAGATAATTACAAAATGTAAATATATTGAATGGCTATTAAAAGCAATAAATGAAATAGTATCAAAACCTGGGTTTGATTTCATGAAAATATTAGTGATTATAACCAGGGTCTGTGATTAGTGCCTGCCACCTGACAAATGCGGGTAAATTGTTGGCAATGCTGGGTAAAATTGTCAGGGCATCTGGACGGGGAAAACACACAACAGAAAGATGGATGTAAGGTTAGCGTATTGTGGCAATCACTCCCCTGCGTTACAAACAACACACCCACCCACCAGTCAGCTCAGAAAATATCTATGGTGATGTTTCAAACCAATCCCACTAATGGAAGAAGCACAGGGCCTGAATGACAGCTGGTTAGCTTGCCAGCAGCACACTGGCATGAATGCGTGACCTCTTCTGCTCTGACTCTGTCTTTGTTGCCTTTGTTGGTTGGACTGGTTAGGTTTAGACAAGAGGAGTGAGACTGGTTAGGGATAGGGGTAAGAATATCAGGGTAAGCCAATCAAATATCTCCTACGGGACAGTGTTGTCAGAGCATTACTATGCTTGTCTTTTAGATGCAAGAGGCGTCCTTGATTTTATTTTTGTTGGCCACTGACTGTAGAAAAACATTGTAGTGAACAGGTTCTTGCATGCTTTGTGTTTCTTGTTGTCTGTCTGCCTTTGAGAAACCTGGTTGTTGTAAAGTGGATTGATTGTCATTGTCCTGAAAGACATGGGTCCCTTGTGCTTATCACATGAATGCAATGTTTTTGTGTACTGAACCTTGAATGACGACATTATTTACAATAAATGATGCCTAAATGAGCTGAATGTTATTCCTTCATTTAGCGCATACATTTCAGTAATGGCAGATAAAACTTCAGTGTACCATCTCCTTCTCCTGTTTCCTGTCTGCTCTTTGTTGAATCTGCCTTGTTGCCTTCTCTAGTTAGGTGAATTCCACTGAAATACTTAAGTGTTATATTTTCTATCCCACTTGACATGCTGAGTAGATTAGAACAGGACAGCCCCGAATGAAAATCCTGAAAACTTTTTCAGCCTTTCCTTTAATCTTATGAGACTTTGGTTTCTAACAAGAAGACCACAGACAGGTTCACATTCTGGGGCAAAGTGTTCCTTCGGTTTGTGGCTGCACCGCAGAGTAATAGATAGGACTATATGAAGTGAAGTTTGTCGATAAGGTAAAACTGCAGTAATTATTTCCTAAAATCTAGACTTCCAATTGTCATTAACCATCTTTGGTGTAGGCTAATATTCAGTAAAATAATGAGGATTATCATGTTTGAAATAATTGCAGTTCATCTCCATAATCAGAAATTTTACAGAGATGTTTCTTTTATTTCTTTGCTCTGTGCTTTCACATTTGATGATAGACTGCATGGTTGGAGGCGCTGACACACTGATGATAGAGAACTGCTCACCCATGGCTACTCATTAACTGTGTGTGTGTGTGTGTGTGTGTTTGCTCCTGCTGTGCTATGGAAGTTTTACTGCCCTGGAGGAAGTGGTGCAGGTTGGAGTGTTTAATATTTTGCCCTTGGGGTGCACAGATTAAAGCGTAATTCAATCATTTAAAAAAAGTCACATGTTGGTGTGCAGTTTGTGGGCCAGAAGCGGTTTTCTATATAGTCTTACAGTTTGATTAAGTATTACATTTGAAATACAACTACTACTAGTACTGCAAATACATATCTGCTACTCTCACCTCCACTACAACTTCTTGCCAATACTGAAACCAGTGGTTCCCAAACTTCTTTTTTTGTTACGGATCCCCATTAGAGATATTTCTCAAGTTGACTTTTATTGAAATAACATGATTTATCAAGACATTCTTTCACTCATGTTTCCCATTTCTGTTGTGTGAATGCAAAATGCATGTTAAACTTTGTCAAAAGACACACAGCTCACCTGCTACAGTACATTGACAGTGAATCTGAAAGCAAAAAAAACTCCCTCTCATTTGCATTGGACTGACGTGTTTGCCCCATGAGGATCACTGGCCAGAAGTCTTGTACTTTTTTTTTTATTGCTCTCAATAAATCTTGCTCACCCAAAGCTTGCTAGCCTTGCAACATTAGGCACTCTTAATTCTTTGTCATTCCCAAATGAAAGAGCAGCAGACATTTTGCCTTGTCAAAGCAGGTGGGACTAATTTCATTAAGGAGGCTCTGCTGAAGCAATTAATAGTGTTGTGATATGTGTTTGACAAGTCAGAATGTCTGCTGTTTAAAAAGGTCTATTCAACTTTACTTTCTTCCCCCTGGTCATTTATTATGCTTATAAATGGTAAATGGGGGACTTACATTGTGTTACAGTAATATCAGTCAAAGTGCAATAATATCACACAGACTGGACCACGTCTGATTGAGAGTAAAGGGACAACTTTAATCTGATTTGTTTTATTCTCATTCATTCTTATGCCTTCCTTTGTTCTGTCAGTCTTTCACATATTCCATTGTTCTTAGCATAACTGTTTTTGCTATGTGTGTTATGAGAACGTAAAACTGGACCCAAAAGCACGGCTGAGGCAGGTACCGTCCACAGTTCAAAAAGTGAGGTTTATTACAGATATCACAGACAATATTCGAAGGGGCAATGGGGGCCAGGGAAGTGAATCCAATCCAGATGGAGGAAAATCATACACGGATTAGGGAAAAAATCACAACTAGAATCTGGTGGGGAAAAAAAGCGTGCAGGACCAGGGTTGAGATATTACAGACAGTTAATTGTGACAAGCTGCAGGTGTGTGGATAACGAATGCGCAGGAGCTAGGGAGGAGAACCACGCCCAGCTAAAACCAAGCACACACACAGACCGACAGAACTAGCAGCATGAGGGCGGGGGAAACAACAGAGAACACAGGGGGAAGTACTGCTGAATATGACAATGTGCTGGCTCTTTTGTTTGTTATTCATTTCATTGCTTGGTTTTATCATGCAGTATTAGCACTTTGCTTGTTTTTATTGATTCCCTTCTTTACTTCATTGTAAAGCATTTTGAGCTGCACAATCTGTATGAATAAATAAAGTTGTATTATTATCATCCAATGCCACTTTTTATCCTGTTGGAAAATACCCACTAACATATATCTCTGTATCTTTTTGTGTCTTTTAATGTATTTCCTTATTTTCATTTTGTCTTAGATATTGTGCATGAAAACCTGAAGATGGGCTCAGATGGGGAGAGCGACCAGGCATCGGGAACGTCTTCAGACGAGGTGCAGTCTCCAACCGGCGTCTGTCTGAGGAACCGCATCCACCGGCGGATCTCCATGGAGGTGAGACACACACACACTACACAATACATTCCACCCATCACCCCCTCTCCTCTCCTTCTGCTTTGCTCTTCACCCACTCCTCTCCCCCTCAGCCTTATGGGAGATCTAATTCGGGAGGGGGTTTGGGGATGGGTAGTTTTTTTCCTAATGGGTTCTCAGTTTCTGGGCGTCATGATACTGATAGCAGCCCTGCTCCCTGAGGGCCACAGCAGCAGCCGGTAAAGAGACGCTGTGTGATAATCTGTGCTGTAAGCAAGAGGATTTTCTACATGTCAGACGTCCGGGCGAGACTCGAGCATGCTGGAATAGGAGTCTCCTTTGTTCCTCTTGCAAGGATGTATAATTAAGTCATACCAGTCAAACTCACCTTTTCGACATAAGAACATCATTCCTACTCTGATTGAGTTTCTAATTAAACTAGAAACTATCTTCTATTTAGGGCTGGGCGAAAAGGCCAAAATTGTTATCACAATAAAAATATATCATTCAGGATATCAATAATAATCATGATAAATATCAAATATCAAGTTTAAAGGTTGAGTTTTGCTCCTGAGTGAAAGTAGAGGAAATCAGACAGTTAAATGAAGTTTTAAACTTTTCATTATGGCCAGAACATGATAAACATCAGCCAAACAGTGGATCATCACTCAATTATTATTTTTCTTAACAAAATAATAGAAAAATGTAATGTTGATTTGTTTGTGATTCAAATTAATTAAATTGAACATTTATTGAATATTTGTTGTATTTCTGTCGAGGAAAATTATATCACAATAATTATTGTTTTATCGCTCTGCCCTACTTCTGTTTCCTAGTGCCTTACCTGCCCTCTTGAAATATGTAATAATAGGTTTAAATATTGGCAAAAACATTTATAAGGCGAGTTTTGTTTTTTTTAACATATTTTTCATAGTCTTACTTCCCCTCCTGTTAGTCATCTCCATGTTTTTTTCATATTTTGATGAAGATGATAAATTGGCTCTGCTGGTCCACAGTGTCATTGGATATGACATATCTAATGCACCGATCTTACATAAGATCAGCAACTAAAATATGAGATGGGAAATCTCCATGATTATCAGGGAACTATTTAGACTAGTAGTTTATTCATTTTATTGTGTTTTTTGTATCAATTTTCTGACACGTGCCACCTCTGTTTCACATTATACAATCTGGAAAAGTTGGTATCCCTCTGTTCTGCAAATAAATATTGATTTTATGTAGGTTGATCCTACATTACATGCAGACATTACCAAGAAACCATCTTCAACTTCATAAAAATCAAACATGCGAGAAGTTTTATTCTGAAAAGGATGATCGTCTCAGCCTGGAGGCCTCCTGCCCCCTGCTGGCAGAGGAGCATATGTAACCAAATCCACCTTGACAACATCCTAGATGTCTCTCTCTCTCTCTCTCTCTCTCACCTACACCCACATAGTGACCTATTTTCTGCTCATTTGTTGGTGCACGAAACAAGAGAAGCGCAAGGATGTGGTGGTAATAGACACATCCTTGTGAGATAATGACCTGACAGACAGACACACACATGTAAGCTCTGTTACATGAGCTACCATGCACTGCTCTACTTGTGGTTCTTTTGATACTACTGGAGGTTTTAATGAAGCTGTCGTTTGTCAGTAAAGAGGTCAAGGGCAGAGTGAATGCTTGTTTACTGACTCCTACCAGACAGTAAGTTGCCTTCAGTTGTGTGGTGACTCCACACTCCTAAATCTGTCACTTCAAAAACATCAAATCTTATCTCTCAAGACACATACTCAAGCATAATATCACACAGCACTACAATCATACAGTACATTGATATACAGTATAATACCAATGAAAGGGTAAAGGGGTGACAGCAGAATATTATAAGGAAAATTTATCAAATTAACAAAACAATCCATTTGAAATGTATTATTACAAATGTACTGGGACCAATAGTGTTTAAGTAGAACCTTATGAAGTCCCAAGTTCCATCACATCGATTATCATAGTTTTGGAGGCCTGATACAACCCTTTCCATTGCCTTTCAAGCACTTCTCAGTGTTTCCAGTTTATTAATATTATCCACTTGACTGACTGACAGTCCGGTGTGCAATATTAGAAATGTATAGTATCCATTTTTTTAACAAAGTAAACGATTGGACATACCCCCATTGATAGAAGGCTGGATAGTAGATTTTCAGATACATCAGCCCTAAGTCTCCCTCCCAGATAGGGCTGGACAATATGGCCGAAAATGCTATCACAATAAAATGTTTCATATCTTTTGAAATCGTTATTTCTTTTGATATTAAAGGCTGACTTTTGCCCTTGAGTGAAAGTAGAAACCTGATGGTTAATTGTGGTTTAAACTCTTCTTTATGGTCAGCACTTAAGGCCAAACAGTGGATCACTTCACAAATCCGAGGGAGAACAAAGTGAATAAAATCAAACATTTATTGAATATTTATTGAACATTTGTTATTGTTATTGAAGAAAAAATATATTGCAATAATTATTGTTATTGTTTTATTGTCCAGCCGTACAACCAGCAGACAATGCCACAACAGTTGCGATACCAGAATAAGCTTCATACTGTCAGTTTTCTTCAGTATAAACGGTGTAATGTAAAGCTTGTGTGTTGATGTTATTTGCAAAACAATATCTTTATCTCAACAATATGTAAAAAAAAATTACACCCAAGTTAGCACTTAATATCAAACCTCAATACTTTTTTGTGTCCAAAGTGTAAACTGTATCAAAATTTGTAGTACAAGTCTAGTTTGCGTATTGTGTGGTTAGCTAGCTCCTGATATAGTAAATATTAATAATATTTTGATGGCTGATTTTTAGTTAGTTCTTGTGTGGGTGCTTGTGTTTAGACAACATTTATGGGAAGAAATGAGGATGTGTAGAAAAATATGTTTAAAGAAAATATCAAAAAAAGCACAATTTTGGTATTGCTTCCGAATCTGTATTGTATTGGCAATAGTAAAGGAAATTTTAAAATGATACCAAGCCCTATCCCTTAATACCTCAAAAACTAGATCATCTGTATGTAATTCAAGACATTAAACAAACTCAGTGATGTATTTTTGTCAACACAAGCTTTGGGATGACCCAGCACTGACCACATGTATATAAAGCTACTTTCACACTGCAAACCTTAATCAGTCCCTCTCCAGGATTTCATGAGCCTTTTTAGTGATTGTTGGTCTCGTCTGACATCCTCCATGCATTTCTGCCATTCTCTGTTTATGTTTGGCGGTGGGAAAGCGCAAAACATAAAACATCAGATTCCATGTGACTTGGGCTGTTCACACTGTTGAGCAAAAAAAATTTGGGGACTGGCCCACAGTCTGAACTTAGCTTAACAGATTAAGTATGCAAGTACAGCTGCAACTAACAAATATTTTTTGATAAATCTGTGCATTAATTTTGATTAATTTATTTAGTATTCAGAGCCCAAGATCTTCAAAGTGCTCGTCCTTTCTGATCAACAGCAAAACACCAGGGAATGTAACAAAAGTGAACGACATGCTGTGAGGACAAACAAAATCTTTTAGGTTTAGACATTTAACTTTGGGTTTTGAGCTACATCAGAGGAAAAGCAGCATGGAATCACATTATATAATACTTCCCTTCTTCAAGACAGCGCCATGCTATACATAATCAGAGCTTTCATTTATTGAACTCTCAGTTGTCACAATACCGGCATCTTCTCTGAGCAGCATTGTCATAGAGGGCAAATGGCTACAGTAATGAAATGAGAGAGGGTGATTTGATGATATTTGTGGAGATGGCAAACTTAAAAGCATGTATGATAACCAAGCAGATGTGATGTCTTCTCTCTCTGTATTTTTACTTCACTCATCCTTGCTTTTTCCTACAACAGTGAGCATTGTTAGTTCATCGCTATCAGATGTGGTCTTATTGGGATCCTAAAATAGATATGATCCATCGTCCTCCAGCCCAGTAATACTGACAGTGACAGCCTGCTGAATAAATACAGACTAAGAATATCAGCTAAAAACGTAAAGATGATTTGTTTCTATTCTCGCCTAGCTTTTTCTCACTGTTTTGTTTCACAGGTGCTGTATGTGTTTTCACAATCACAATCTGATTTGTGCTTACACAGGTTTTTCTGTTCAGCAGTCTTGTTTTGATACCGTGCCTTTTATTTTTACCCTCCTTATGATGGTGATCGACCTGACTTCTCTCTCTGGGAGTAAGAGGAGATGAGAGCGAGTTATTTTAGACACTGTGTGTGTGTGTGTGTGTGTGTGTGTGTGTGGATACGAGGCATGTCGCGGTATATTTTCTCACGGTCTGCTGTGATGTGAGCAGGTTGCAGAAAAGCAACTGTTTGGTTCCTAACCATTGACTTGTGTGTTTAAGTATGAAGTAGCAATAATTAGATCTTTTGGCTTTAAATACTTTCTTTAATGTAGGTGCAAATCTTCTTTCCCAAAGAAACCCCACATCCACCACTACAGGAATGTGAAATGCTAGTATTAATTCTAAATATTTTCAACATCTTTTTATGATGATTTATGTGTGTGTGTGTGTGTGTGTGTGTGTGTTTTAGGACCTCAACAAGCGCTTGTCTCTCCCTGCTGACATCCGAATTCCAGACGGTTACCTGGAGAAGCTGCAGCTCAGCAGCCCCCCCTTCGACCAGCCGCTCAGCCGACGCTCCCGCCGAGCCTCGCTGGTCAGTGTTTTTATGTCCCTGTGCCTGTGTGTGCTACCTTTTTATTTTTTTTTATTTTTTTATTTTTTATTTTTTATGGCTTTGCAGTTGCCAGACTCCCTCTGTGCACGTTACCATGGCAACTGGCCCGGTGTGAGATCAGGATGGAATAATCTGGAGTCACAAGTGCTCACCTCCTCCTGTCTTTATGCCCATCAAATTAGATCATACTACTCAGCTGTGGTTTGCTTTTACAGCTTTGTTGCTGTCAGCGACAAGCATATTTGTGTATATTTCAGGCTCACTGACAGTGACACATAAGCTAAGTTAAAAGTTACTGCTCATGCAAAATAGACGTTTTCTTACCCTTCGTGCTTTGATGTGTGTTACTCTCCTTTTAGCCAATTCTGTCCTGGCCCATCACAGAGGATGCCATGTTAGCTCAAGATATTTCCCGCAGCTATAATGGAGGATGATGGTAGAAAATGTCTTATTGATCTGTTACAGGGATTTTCATAGTCTGACATGTGGGTCCCACCCTCAAACAAAACAAATCGAAACAACTACATTTTGGCAGATAAGCGCCAATAAACGTATGCCAAATTAACTATTGGCAGTTCCTGTTATGTACCCATGTACAGACAACTATCACCGTATTACTGTCAAACTAAAGAAAACGTCTTTATTCTCAGGGAAGTTCTGGAGTCATAAGGACCTTTTTTGTATGATTTTTAAGCAGATCTATTTATGTTTTTTCAAATGGACATCAGCCAAAATGATATCATAGTGAAGTGTAATTCACACAGACGAAGTGCATTTTTTGAAGCAAATTGCAGCAATAAGGCTCAAAGGGTTTTAAAGGACCTTAAGTGCCTCACTCTAAAATAAAACTTTGACTGTACACATCAGGTTTTGGAATCTGTCCTTCTGAAACAAAGAGCGAGGAGGCCTGGAGCTGCTTCGATGTTTAACACTCATGCATAGATGCACAGACATGCATCACAGAAGAGGCACAGAGACTGATATCTGCAGAAAACAGAGCAGAATACAACACATCTGCATTATGTATCTGTTTACTCTGTTGTTGCAGAAATGGTAATTAGAGCAGGTTGCAGAAACCAAAATTGTGGGACTTGAATCTTTTCTCCTTAGTGGTCCACTAACTTAATATGTGCTTTATTCTGACTTTGTCCTCTGTCTTTCCTTCAGTCGGAGATTGGTTTTGGCAAGTTGGAGACGTACATTAAGCTGGACAAACTAGGAGAGGTGAGGAAGCCCTGAAACACTGTACTTATCAAACGTGTGAAATGTGGAAAAGATCTGACAGTGTGTGGCCGAGGTGCTACAGTTACAGTATTGATGAGGGAAATAGGTTTCACAACTCACATTAATGCAGTTATATTGAACCAGTGCTGTGTGTTGCATTCAGGGAACCTACGCAACAGTATTTAAAGGACGCAGCAAGCTGACAGACAACCTGGTGGCACTGAAGGAGATCCGGCTGGAACACGAGGAAGGAGCGCCATGTACCGCCATCAGAGAAGGTAACCAGCTTTTGTGTCCTAAATTATTATTGCTACAATTCTATCATTTTTGGAGTCATTTTTAAGAGTTACATGTGTTTTTTGTGTAAACATCGGTCTGTCATTGTCTTTATAGTGTCGTTACTGAAGGACCTGAAACACGCCAACATCGTGACTCTACACGACATCGTCCACACTGACAAGAGCCTCACGCTCGTCTTCGAGTACCTGGTAAGACTTCCCCGTGTTCTCAATGACAAAATGCTTCTAAATGGAAAATACAGGCGAGAGCAGGATATGGAAACGCATTAGACTTTAGCTGATAGTAAATGTTTATTAAAGGACAATTCCAGTGTTATTTCTATTCCCAACTGTTTGTTTGTTTGTATTGCGTTCATTCTGTCAAGTGCCATAGCTTGATCTAGGATGTTGTGGTGGAGCCAGGTCTCTGTAAGATATGGACACAACAGTTTATGATTTCCTGTTGCTCGTTTAGCCTAAGTCCCATTTCATCCATTCCTTTTTCCTGCGATCGGACAGCTTAGCTCTTATCCCGGCTCTTTTCCCCTCTCCTCCTGGGGTGTTTGCACGGCTGGCGGTGGCACTCAGACCCGGTGGGAGTGGCTGGGTAACAGACAAATCCAAACAAAAGTGTAGCAAAGTTTGAAGGAGCTTCTCATGGGTGATGAGATGATGAGCAACACAGATTATTTCCGCTTCACGAGGATGGATTTGCTGCATCAACAGGATGTGTGCAATAGCTGATTGATAAGTCAGTAAGATGAAATGAAACATACGTGTAAAAGTTATACTGTTGTAAAGAGATTTTCTCTAGGTGTCCTTATATCTCCTTCATTTCTGATGGAACCATCTCTCCCTGTAGGATAAGGACCTGAAGCAGTACATGGACGACTGTGGAAACATAATGAGCATGCACAATGTGAAGGCAAGGATGACTCTTACTATTATTGATTATCTTTTTATTCTCGTCTCTTTCTTTGTAATGTTATTTTCCCTCGATGTGGAAAGCCTTTATGAGCCTTTATCTCCTTTTTCTGTGTGTTTAATAGTGATGAGACCGTGTAATGTTTAGTCAGGATCAAAGTTGCACCTAACCAAACAGTTCCATGAGCTTAACTCTGGGAGTAAAACGCACATTTCTGTTTGCATTTGCGTCCCATCTGAAGAATTGTAACAATCTGGCTAAATAAAATTGTACAACATATTAATAACATCAAGGTTTTACCCATATCTTTCCAGGTTTTCTTGTTCCAGATTTTGCGTGGGCTGTCATATTGTCATAAGAGGAAAGTTCTCCACAGGGACCTGAAGCCCCAAAACCTCCTTATCAACGAGAGAGGAGAGCTCAAACTGGCTGATTTCGGTAAGAGGGACCACAGCAGTAGCTGATATTGTCGTCAGGGCCGTGGAGAATGGAGGAGTGGTCTGGCTGTTCTTGCAGTGCTTTTGGGAAGGAAAATCATGTGAAAATGCATTTGATTATTTCCAATTCTGCTCTCTCAGAATAACGCTACTATGTAAACAATCCTAATGTCTGTGTATGTCTTTGGTGGGCTGACAGGTCTGGCGAGAGCAAAGTCTGTCCCAACTAAAACCTACTCCAACGAGGTGGTGACTCTTTGGTACCGACCTCCTGATGTTCTGCTGGGATCCTCCGAGTATTCAACACAGATCGACATGTGGTACGAAAGTGGCTGCCACAATATTAACAATCATCAATCATGTATAAGTCAGAGCTTGTCAGTGTCAGTTAATTACGGTACATTAATTGATAAATAAAAGTTGCAGCACAGGAATGAAACTACTTTCCTGTCCGTCGTGTGTGTGTCTGCAGGGGTGTTGGTTGTATATTCTACGAGATGGCTGCAGGTCGGCCGCTGTTCCCCGGCTCCACCGTCGAGGACGAGCTCCACCTCATCTTCAGGTTACTGGGTGAGTGACTCCTGCCAGGCCAGATCACCACAGTAACCCGCGGCAAGCACGTTCTTACCTGTTTAACCCTAATGTGGCAAAGTCCTGTATATCTGAGTGGCTCTGATTGTGTGACTTCAGGCACACCCACAGAGGAGAACTGGCCGGGAATCTCATCTATCGAAGAGTTTAAGTCCTACAACTTCCCCAAATACAAGCCACAGCCGATAATCAACCACGCTCCCAGGTACTGTGGTGTGTGTGTGTGTGTGTGTGTGTGTGTGTGTGTGTGTGTGTGTGTGTGTGTGTGTGTGTGTGTGTGTGTG
>JAPMOB010053714.1:0-26117 GCA_029875015.1 Lepomis gibbosus | reverse complement strand
CCCCGCAACCGTCCATTAAGTTTCTATCTTAATGCCTTGCTGACTCCCTGCATCTGTTTCTTACTTTCCAGGTGACTGTGAGGTGGTTCTCTCCCTTGCTGCTGGGTCTGATGATCAAGTCTCCCTGGTCCAGGGTCTCCATCATCTTCTCTGCCTGGTTGAAACTGATATTGTGGAAGTTGGGATGGGCGATCACACGCTTTATATATGCTGGAGAGACAGAGAGTGTGTAAAAAAACAGGCAGTATATAAAAACAGTGATGTGGAAGTAAACATTGTCGGGTACACTAAGTGAATTACTCGGGAAATTTCCCAAAAGCAGCGCAGTGTACTCTTTTATTAGCTTTTTTTATTCAAACTCATTTTATTAATCCTGTTATTATACTAACGTGTTCGCTGTTGTTTCTTTTTGAGCTCTTCCTCTAGTTTTTGGTCTTCGGACTCTGTGTCAAAGTCATAGTAGCTGTCCTTGGGGAGTTTCCACTCATTGGCCTTGTCCATCAAATCCGAGGTGCGGCACGTGAGGTCAACGCTGAATTTCTCAATGTCGATTTTCATGATGCGGCAGTGAACCGTCATGCCCACCTGGAGGAGGATGGGAAAGAATAATAATTAAGAATGATTAAACAGGTGTCACAGTAGAAGAAAACAAGACAGGAAGGACAGAAATAGGCAACAATTATTTATAGGTCAATCAGGACCAGGTAGTGGAACTGGCACCAACTGGAAACTCTCAAACATTTTTGCAGGTGAGATTAACAGAAGGCACAACAACAACAATCAGTGCCTAACCTTGACCCTCTCTTCAGGGTGTTTGACCACTTTGTCACTGAGAAACTTGGTGGGAATGAAACCCTGGACGCCGTTATCCAATCTGGACCGCACCCCAATAGCCTGACCTGGACAAGAACCACTATCAAAGTGGTTCCACACCTAAAGCAGGGATACAAAACAGAACAGAACAAAATAAAAACAGATCAGACTCTCAGGTGTTCTAGTGTCAAGTTGTCAAAAGAAGAAACCTTAAGTGACTGGTACCTCGCTGAGTTCGGGGAAGTTGTCCTGCTGGCAGAAGGGACACTGCCACAGCCCTGTAGCATCGTTTCGGATGGCCTGGTCGTAGCTCTCTCCTTGAGGCCGCCGGTGAGCAATACCAGTCACTACACTGGTGATCAGCTTACCTGGAAGAAACGGAGAGAAAATCATCAACCACACCAGACTACAGAGCTGCATTTCTACTGTGACTGGACCTAACGTCACATTGATCAAGTCATGCGCTATAGTTACTGCGTCATCTCGAGGGCTGATCAAGACAAACGTGCGTACTTTAGTGCAGTGTGTATTACCAATATAAAAGGTCTCTGGAGTCTCCTTGGTGAGCAGGTTGAAGACTTCCTCTGTGTTGGGAACTCTGTAGACAACTCTCAGGTCTTTGTATCTGCAGCTCAGCTCTGCACGGATATCATATAGAGTAATGCCCTTGTTGCCGTAACCCTAAAGGGACAAAAAAAAAGAAAAGAAAATTGTGTTTTTTTACAAACCAAACAATTAATTGATTAATGGAGAATATGATCAGCACGTTAAGCCATAATGAAAATAATTATTAGTTGCAGTCTGATAGAAAATACTACAAAATAAGGGGGGTGGGTGGGTGGTTTTTTTCTGCTTTGATTTATTTTACTTTTAATATTTTAAGCCCATTTTCCTGATTATACTTAAAGTTTTACATAAGTAACATTTCCAATGTAGGGCTTTTACTTGTAATTGAGTAGTTTAAGAGTGTGGTCTTAGTGCTTTTACTGAAGAAAAGGATTTGAGTACTTCCTCCACCTAAGTCCATCTCTATCTATCAAGGTAAACAAACACTTAATAATTATATAAAGGCTTATTATGTCTTCTAACAAGTTAGGTTTGCACAGCCACAGCCTAACTCTGCTGTGTTATCAGCTGAGCCTCCTTCTTTAAAGCTGGCCTTGTGGGTACCCTGTGTATGTGAAGTAGACTACCAGGTCTGTTGTGGGAAGCGAGCAAGTACCAGCACGTTGCTGTAGTCACAGGAAAGAGTATGTTATAATAGGTAGTTAAGTTATTATACTAAAGCCTGCCGTAATGTAATAGTGAGCGTAGTTATTTATTTGCATTTGCCGAGTAATTGTTCTCCTTGTCTGCACTGTAGCTTTTTTTTAAAGCTGTTCAGAAACGGTACGTTGGCAACAGAATGCATGAGACATTACTATGGTTAAAGCCACAAACACAAACTGACCTGTCTCTCAAGCTCTTCAGCAAAGGCATCCAAGTCCAGATCTTTGAGTCGTTCTGGATTTTCCAAGATCTCCTCCAGAGCTCCGGCTGGGTTGGCGTCTTCTGCCGACTCATCATACTCGAGGGCGTCCACGGCCATCTTGCGAGCCCACTCGTACGTCTCAGGGTGGACACGAGACCCATCCAGAACCTCGATGTAGGAGTCCGTGCTGTGTGGAAAAACAAACGCAGATTCAAACAAGATAAACGGTAGATCTCAGCCTCGCCTGACAATGGTCAATTTAGCACTATGGGAAACATGGTCAGGACACCAACCTGTCTCCAAGTGATGCGGTGTCAATCTTGATGAAACCGGCACAGTTTATAAAGACCTTGGGTCCCATGTGACACATTGTGACCAGCTGGGTTCTGTTTTCCAGACGAGTGTTGTTCTGCTTCAGAATCTGCACAAATACAAGGACCGTGGTGTTATCAAGTCAGCATGTGAGGCAATATACTTTCAGATATCACACAAGAAATGAACGACAGCAGCACAAACGCATACCTTGAGCAGGTGGGAGCCCTTCCTTGGTCCCAGACCGCAGACATACTGGACCAGGCTCTGAGTGTGAGGATGGGCTATGGCTTTGTTCACATCTACTCCAACCTCATTGACGCGGTTGATGAATTCACAGTAAAGAGCACTGAGCAAATCCTCCTTCACCACATGTTCCTGAGAAAGAAGGGGCCTTTAGTTACACAAAGCTGTGCTGTAGCTGCAGAGTCATGTCAAATGTAGCTTGCTATATGTAATGGGTCTGTGTGATGCTAAAGCGGAATAAGAGATAAACAAGTCACAAACTGTTTATCCCACAACCAAATGTCCAAAAAGCAAATAAACAACAAACAAAGCAAAAAAACAGACCCCCCCCAAACATCATTACACGACGTGATATCACAGAAATTGCTGCAAATCTGGCCATGACGATAAGAAATCATGCTTCAACTCCACAAATCCACCATTTCTTCAATCTCTCACCTGTAGCGGATGTAATTTGAGGCAGAGAATATCGTCATCTGAGCTGCAAACCTGTGCATACTCTATCAGGGGATCCTGGATCTTCCTGGCAATCGACACGGCCTGTCGCAGCAAGGGAGGGTAATCCCTGAAATCAACCTGCACAGAGAGAAAGCAGAGGGTCAGGGGAACGTGACCTACAAAGTGAAAAGTGGGCCACCTCTTGAATCCACCAGTTAGTGAACTTGCTGTGGCTGACTGCCTTAGTTGTGTGTGCCTGTGTATGGTATGGATGGTATGGTGAGTGGATGTAGTGATTAACGGATTTCACTATTAACTGCGCTTTAAAACATCACAGTTAATTAATCATAAATGCTCCGCTACACCGAGTGTTTCTATTGCAGGGAAAGAAAGTGTTGCAACTTGCACAACACGAAAAAAAAAAGTCACACTTCCTGTGCTTATCACAGACCTGGAGGCTAATACTGTACACTGGCTTAACTATACCAGAGGGACCAAACTGTAATGCTTTATTTCCACCAAAGAAACAGGTGAATTCTAAAGTGTGGGACAATTTTGGGTACACCAAGACTGACCAGGATGTTACTTAAGAGGTGACGGATCACCTGCTCAAAAACTTGCAGTTAAAAGGTTGCTGCTAAACAAGTGAATATCTGCATCAAATTTGATTCAGCACCTGCAAGATCAGCACCCAGCTTTGCAGGTCAAGTAAAGTTAATAATAACAAAGTTAAATAACGTGGCAGGTTGGTAGGGAATTAAATATAAACCTGTCACTTAAGGCTCGTGCTGACTACATGACTTTCACTGACAACTTGCCATCTTGTGACAGGAGTCTTGAAACCGTTGTGGCGTTCACACTACGTGACTGATTGGTGACAGGGGGTCACACACTACATAAGCTGACAACAACTCTGTCACCCGACGCTGGTCTCCAAACCATGTCTTGTCAAGAAAACACACATGAAATGTGAAACAGGAAATGACACAAACCTACACATGAAACAGCTGTTTGTTATTATTGCAATTATAAAGACAAATAATCTGGATGAAAGAATGGATTAGCACATGCAGGTAGCAACAATTGTCTGAGCTACAGAGAGAGCTGGAGGTGAGTAAAAAGGGTTTTGCAGTGAAAAAGTAGCTGCCTGCTCTCATTGGCTAGATGTAGATGTCGAGTTGGCAACTCTTCCAGGTATTTTCCAGTTTGGCTTATTCCCCTTTAACAATTTCCCCTGGGGGGCTAATTAAGTTAATATTTGTCTTATATTAATAGTAATACTATAGAATACTAATATTATAGATTTAATGGTTATTGTTAATGTAATTAAATATCAAAAATCAACTTAATTACTAGTGTTAAGTGGTAGTTGTTAAATTAATGCATAATAATCATGAAACCGTGATTATTTCTCTGACTATAATCGTATAAACAAAATCCCTTAACTGTTGCATCCATAACAGTAAGGTGTTAATGGTTTACCTCAGACTTCTTGCTGTTCATGTACAGTGTGGCCAATTCATTGTCAATGAGTTCCACTCCAACAGCGGGCAAAGACGACTCCTGCTCAAGCTCACTGATAGTCCTCTTGATGTCCTCCATTATCATTTGGGCATCTCTGTGCACAAGTCATGTTTTTAACATTTCAAACTCAACTCCATTACAAGTTGTGAATGCCACTCAAATGTCTAACAGCTTTCTAGCACATAAAGAAATAAATCCATTATTTACCGGTTTTCCCCAGCGACAGCTACCACATGAGGTTTCTTGCTGGACAGAAACTTCTTGAGATTTTCAATGTCGTGTGCCTGAGGATGAAACGCACAAATGAGTAATCACCTCAAAAGATGTGTCAAGTAGCATGTTTTCCTAAAACAGAAAAGCATCTGTTGACAGCACAGAAGACAATTAATGTACCTTCTTCTCTCTCTCATCCTCCCTAAAGGCATTCCTCCTCTTCATGAAGTAGGGCAGACGCAAGAAGTCTACCACCTCTCCTTCCCCGTTGATCAGAGCACAGAAAACCGGTGTGTCTCTGTTTGAACAAAGTTTGTAAACTTTATTGTTACATAAGCGTGTCATTTATGCAGCAAACATTGCTTTGTCTTATATGGTGTCCATTGAAACATGCAGTATATATACTACATTTAAAAGTTTATCCTTAAAACTCAATATATCTGAGGGGGAAAAAATAATACTGTGGGGCACATACCTGCTTGGGGCATAGGCTACACCCAGCACCCGAATGCCTTTGCTTTGACTCTCATCCATCAGATCATCGTCTTCCTCAACCTGCTGATCTGGCCTATAAGGAGCCACCTTAAGCCAGTTATACAACCGACGACAGCAGGACTACGAGAAGAAGCAGAGTTCATAATAACTTACAACACTAATCAAACTTACAATGATGGTTTACAGATTTTGTGAATATGTTGCTCTATAATTTTACAACTGCAGTGTGAAAGGAGTTTGCTGCGTGCAACACAGATAAAATGATGTAATATAAAAGTAAATGGAGACAGACGACGTGACAAATTACCCTGACAATGCTCTCTTTGGCCTCAGCGATCAGTTTGCTCTTAAGCTCCTTGGCCATCTGCGGGTACAGGAACTGATTCAGAGCTCTTTCTATGGCTAAAGTTCGCTGCCTGTTCCACTCCTGCACCTGGTGACTGAACTCATCCCTGTAGTAGAACTGTTTGATCTCATCAAAGTATGTCTGGTCCCCGGCATATCTGAGGAGAGGCAGAGGAAAGACGCAGAGAGAAGCGGAGACAGAGAGGAGTGCCTTAATATTAAAAGTGTCAGTGATGTGGATAAAAACAAAAGCTGCATGTTACAAGTACCAAGAAATTAAACTCAGGGGACCTATCCTACTTATCAACCCTTTTATCCTCCAACATCCGAGTAAAGTTTCTTTACTGATGCTAAAAATGGTTCATCACATTCAAACCTGTGCTACGGCAAAGATACTAGAATGAAAAACAAAACTGACAGAAATCATAACACCTCGGTGTGTTTGTATATTTATGATTTGCCTCATCCGGTTGATCAAAAGCGGTCAGCCTCCTTAATCCTCAGTCTGCCTATAGTAATGAATTAACATACGGTAGGAGTTTGCAATACAGTTTATTAGAAAGTGATTAGAGAGTGATTTTTTCTAGGAACTTTCTTAATGATTCCTTTGGAATCTGTATCTTGTAACCAGTTCTTCATGCCAAAACCTTTTATTGTCCCTGTACTTACCCTTTCACCCCTATAAGGTCTATACAGATGTCAATGGTAAGGAGTCCCTCGTCCTCTGCCAGGCACATCTTCAAGAACTGCTCCCCATTCAGCTCTTTTACTGGCTTGTTCTTAAGATACTTGAAGGAGTAGGCAAAATGAGCCTCGTCTATCTCCTGCAGGAAGTAAGCAAATGGCAGGTTGAGAATGGCACTCATGTTCAGAAAGCTTTCTGTTTAGGAATGCACGTCTGTGATTAAATGTGTCCTTACCTTTTTGCCCTTCTTTGTAGGCTTGATGTTGATCTTGGCCCTCTCCTGAAAGGTCTGCCGGAGAACGTGTCTGACCAGAGGTTCACGAGCAATTTGCATGGCCACCATGTACCTTGTTCCCTCCAGCACTGCCTCAGGAGTGGCAAACTGACTGCAAACATAATCTTTAGCCAGCTCTATGGGCTCGGCAGGGAACTGCTCCGTCTCGTGACGCTGGTAACTGTCTCTCAGATTTTCTCCAAACTGCTCTGGAGTTAACCCAAACTTTTTAGCCAAGCCATCTGCAGTATGGAAGAAACACAAAAAATGAAGTGCTACCAAGGAAGAAAAATATCATTTGAACAGTGAGAATGTGTTGTGCAAAGTAAAAAAGGAGACTAACCAAGTCCAACGCTCTGGCAGATACTGTACATATCTCTGCGAGACGCCAGCTTTAGGTCAGGACCTTTCTGTTCTTCTTCTTCTTGTTCTACCTCCAATTCCTCTTCTTCACCTTAAGAGGCATCCATCAAAATCAGTCATGTAGGAAATAGTTGAAAGAAGGCAAACACTCCTAACTCAAAGCTTCAGTTAGAAATGAACACTTCTGGAGTATCCGTACATCATCACCTAATGAAATGGTCAATTCAGACACCATCTTACCATCCTCTGACACTTCTTTGATCTTTTTCAGCCTCTTCTTGTTGTTTTTTGCTGCATTCTGCATCTTGGGGATGTCTCGGCCATAGTAGAGCAGGAAGTGGTTGTACACATCACCCAGCTCTTCAAGGGTTTGCACATCTTTCAGCCTACAAAAAGGGAGGTTTGAATGGGAGAGAATAGAGCACTGAGAATAGGTGAATAGCATTGTTTATTATCAATCACCATTTGAGCCCCCACTTAGACTTTGATGGTACAATCACAACCACAATACATAAGGGATGATCTTGGTCAGCCTCAGCCCTCTAGTGTTACGGGGATATACCTCTCCATGTCAGCGGTGTCCAGAGGACGGATGCCGTCAGCCAAAGGCTTGTCAGGGTCAGCTGAGATCTGCTCAAACTGGTAGGACTGCATCTTCTGAAACAGACGGGTCAGGTTCTGCTTCCGGGTCTTCAGTTGAGTCCACTGGTGGGCAGAGGGTAAGATTTATGAGTAAAGAAACAAGAAGTGGCTTGCGTACTCCTTTGTTATGAAAGCAAACAATTGATAATCATTTAAAACTAGGTTTAATTCATTGAAGAAGTGATTTAAGTACAGGATTGGCTGTGCACCCAGAGGATTTCCCCTGTCATACTGACTCTCAATGACAGTCTTTTCCATCTGAGAAAAGAGCAATATCAACACTACCTTTTCATCCCACTGCCACACCTTCCACAGGTCATTGATGTTTAGCTCTGGCTCCACATATTCTTTCCTGTAGAAAGCTATGAATGGAACCTGAAAAAAGATCAAATTGGTTTAAGATAGGGATGCACTGAAATGAAAATTCTTGGCCAAAACTGAAACCGAATATAATGAAAAACTTTCCAGAATTTTTGAGAGACTATGGGGTGTGGGTCTGAGCCCTGAGAAGGTGCTTCCACACAGCTGACACGTAATTGTACGGTAACATTTATTCAGTCTTTTGAAGTATTAGGCCAAACACCAAAAGTGCTTTTTTTTTTTGCTATTTTCGGTCAATTAATTTCAGTGGCCGAACATTGGTTGCATCCCTAGTTTAAGACAATGTCACATTTTGTATCCCTTCTTAAAGACATTGTGTGGATGTCTTTTAGAGAAGATTAACCTCAAACAAAAGAAACTGATGAAGGAAATGCACTCAGTACCTCAAATTGTTGATTCCTCATGAAATTGAGGGCCTCCTTGATCTTGGCAATTGTGCTGGGGCCTTTCCTGCTGAAGTTTGTGGTCGTCCCCCTGTCTAGATAATCTGTGCTCTCCTGTTTAAGCATAGAAAAAAACAAGGGAAAGATATAAGGTAAATCCAATAATTTATCCTTACTTTGCATTCTTTGTGTGTGCATTTTGCCTGAGTGTATCTGGAAAAGGTCGTACCTGCATGGAGATAGTAAGAGTAGAGAAGCCATGTCTGAAGATCCATTCTGCTTCCTCTTCCAGCTCATCATCCTCAGCAGGTTTAACAGGGATTGATCGTAACTATATATCGTAAATACATAAATATAAATCGTAACGCCAAACACAGAATAAATAAGCTTTCGAGGCTTAATAACGGACTAACTCATAAACCTGTCCCCTTCCTTTATCAGTATTCACTGAACAGGGACAAATTACGAAGCTATATGGCCCAGGAAAATATGTAACAACAGTGCATAAACACTGTTAGCATCAAACACACTCACAAAAACACACACACCTGGAACCTCTCGGGCATGTCGGTTGTGCGGATCTCATTGTCTTGGTCAGTCATGTGACTACTTTCCAGCTCACTGGGTTCGTAGATCTCAAAGATGCTCTTCCTCCCTTGCCTCCTCTTGGTCTGTTTCTTGGGTCGGTCCCAACCCTCTTCATCCTGGTCCTCTTCCTCCTCCTCACCCTGATCGTAAGCATCTGCGTCAAAGTCGGCAAAGTCGAAGTCGCCACCAAAGATTTCTTGGGCTTCCTGGAGGGCTCTGTGGGAGGATGAACAGTGAAGAGGAAAAGAAGCAGTGTTTCACTTCACTCATGTCTTAATGCAGCTTCCCATTTTGTGTTTATTGTCTTGTTGTTTCTTAATATATAACAATATTTTTAAATTGGTGAAATGAGGTGATTATATTATTTAATAGAAAGGAAACTTGAGGCAAAACTTTTTGGTCTACAAATGACACATTCTTGAAAGGACAGATGTCGCTATATCTGATGTATAGACACTCACGCATCTGTGTATCCTGAGAACTTCTTGCCCCGCTTTTTGGTGATGGGTTGGCCATCATCATCCACAATAAAATCATCAATATCTGTGGGACAACAGAACAAATTTAAACTTGAAATCAAGTATGGGAGTAAGGTTAAAATCAAGTACAACTTCAACCAAGTCCACTTGCCCTTGATTTTAACCAACCTTGACATATATAGCAGAATCTTCACAGACACTGGTATTATTGTACTATTACTATCTTATTTTTTCCTTTTATTTTAATTTTTTGTTCAATATTCCAAGACCAATGAACATCCCTTATTCCTTGCCTACCTGACTCCTCGTCTTCCCCTTCTTCGTCATCATCTGCGTGTTGGAGAGGCTCATCGACAGCCTCGCCATCCTCCAGATCGCCCTCTGCATCACCGTGAAAAATCTCATCTGCGATCAAATCCTTCTCGTCGTCATCTTCTTCGTCATCGTCGAGTGTTTTTACGCGGTCATATTTCTTCTTCTGTGACACAAGACAGGTGCAGCATCAGCACTGCTAGCTTAAACTTTGTGTATAGTGTGCAAAAATGACATGAAAATGTGGGAAGATGTAATGTGAGAGGCAAAAGTTACAATTGTACACTGTTACTACGGAGAAAATGGTGATGAGAAATGATTCCTACCCTCCTTTTCACTTTAACACCCAAGTTTTCCTCAATTAGGTCAAGATCATCATCATCCAGGTAGTCATCATGCCCTGCAAAGAGGAAAAGTCTCAGTCAGAGGAAACAACTTCGAGACCCGTTGCATTTCTTATAGTGGAAAAACAGTGCTTTTGTTCTTCAAGTGTTATATAGGTGATCATTTATAGAGGAAATTAAATGTTGAGGTATAGGTTGGGGAATAAAATTAAGACATAAATTAAGATTTTTTTAATATGCCATCTTCATACCACAATGACTCAGGATCCACATTTTCATTCCGCATAGCTACTGAAGGCAGTTAATTATGTACTGGGTTCAGTGAAGGTATGAGAAAGCATAAATATGAAGGAAGATTATACACCAACACAAAACTAACATGAAGCAGCACTCGCCCAGGTTAATGCAACCAATATGTGTGCACATCTGGCTCCACAGCATATGGAGCTGAATGCAGGGGAATAAAAAAAAAAGATGCAACCTGCTGTTTTGCGTGCCCAAGAGATGCCAAACATATGTTTAATGTCTATTCTAATTATTCAGAAATGTATTTTTGCCCAACTCTAAAATCTACTTTCCAGCTCAGTCCAGTACAAAGGAAACCCATTAAAATAATATTACTGTAAATTGGCCTCATAAATAACTTCACATACATTTAGATAGTTGAATGTACTTTAATTGTAAAACACAGAATTCAGAAAAATTAAAACTTAGAACATGGAATCTGGGTAGAACATAAAAAGAATAGGGATTTTTAAAAACTGATTTCATAGGTCCTTAGTCCTCCGCTGCAAACACCACCTCTTTTATGGGAACATGCACATGGCTGGATTGGGAAAACTTTCTGGCCTGATCGCTGTCAGCAGTGCTCTTGGTGTTGGTAAAATTGGTAATCAATCAACTAAAAGGCAACTTAAAATATAAATGTCCCAGTATTTCATTAAAATAATGCACACACTCATAAAGTAAAATCTGTTCTGCATGTAAACTGAAGACCCAGTAAGTCGCAAATTGGTTACAGTAAACACTCTCTGAAAGTCATCTTTTCTGCACACAACTTAAACGAGAAAACATTAGAAAACATAAAATTTACTGACTTCTGTAGATTACCTAATGATGTAGCTAGACAGGAAGACAGTTGACAGTAACGCATATTTATATCACACAATCTCATTAAAACGGCTATCTTTTTAATTAACACCAAAGGCCCTGCTGAGGAATCAATTGCATGTGCACAAGAATGTCAGTGTGCAGTTTGTCCCGATCAGCCATGTTTTTGTTTATGTTTGGAGTCGTGCACCTGTTGGAAATTTCAACTGGGAAATTTTGACCTCCAACTTAGAATGGAACGCAATTTCTTTTGTTTTTATTGTGACCAAGATACATATTTAGCAGGACATTTTACTGTTGAAAGACCAACTTGTCAGCGCTCTTTGTAATAGTGACACTTATTTCTAATTTACATCAAACCAAGTTTGGTATTTTCAGTACTGCAGTTTGTTTTATCAGTTACTTTTCAGCCGACACATAGACAGATGCCGATATATCTCAAAGCTACTATCGGCCAAACTATATCAACCTGGTCCATTTATCAGTCTACCTCTAATACGAATGTTATTTCACAGCAAATGGCATGTAACATGAAACATCTGCCATTTACCTCGACAAACGAACTGAAAACACTTGTGAAAGTCAAATGTTTCTCTTTTCTATGTATCAGTTTTCCACATTCATCATATTCCACTCTATTGACCAACCAGGTAACACGAACAGGTTATGTAATGAGGTAATACAGCACCGATACTGTAAACCAGACAACTAAAACATTCAGCAATAGCAGAGTATTGAGATTGCAACAACAGTTGATGTGTAGTTGTTTTTTCAGCACCTTTCTATTATAGATAAATAAGAAGACATTTTACAAAACCCAATATTACAAATATTGCTCATTACTGCACAACTAGAACACAATAAAATTAACAGTGCTTAGGATTTCTTTTTTTGTCACTGAGAGACATGTAGAGGGTGATGGGAATGTGGAGAATGTGCATAGAAACAGGCTAAAACAGCAAGATGTGTATAAGAAATCCAGCACAGCCTCCCCATCTGTGACTTCTTTAAATGAATCACAACCCACAACAACACACTGTATTATGGCTACAACAGTTTTAAGACACCTGATGAACTTACTGCGCTTTTTACGTCTATGCCTCACTTCCTCCTCTGAGTCACTCCCCCCTCCACTCGGACTCCCCCGAGCTTCTTCCTCCTCCCCCTCCTCCTCCTCGTCTCCATCATCAATGAGTCCACGTAAATTTCCTTGCTCATCCTGGTCCTCTGTGTTCTCTTCTTCCTCTTCATCTGTTGAGAAGAGACAGATAAGTGGTCCACACAAGCCCACCTCTGAAACACAGCCTCAGAACTAAACAATTCAAATCTCACCGTCTTCCTCCATAAACCTCTGGGCCTTTTTAGGCTTCAGGTCTTTCTCTTCAAACTCCTCCTCCGACTCCTCAGCCTCGCTATCAATGAAGTCGGACATGACGGCTGTTCCTGAGAAAAAGTGCAGGAGGCTGTTAGTAAACTTTCTCAACAATATCCAAGCATTACTTTGTTCTTCGGAGGCTAGTCACAAATATAAATGCTACATACACAAACACTCGTATTTTATGTTCTGCTGTAATTGAATTTTCACCCCTTAACATCCAGTTATGTCACACCATCTGCCAGCATTACATACATATTCTTCATTAGCTTGTTTGGGCTGAATTGTATCAACATTTGACAAAAAGTCGGCATGACCTATTTAGTATCTTTGTAAACTTTAGGATCTCCTCAAGGTTTTAAAATAAAGTTCTGTGGGTTCAAGCAATGTTTGGCTGCAAACAGAGCATGCGTTTTTACTAACTGTGGTGCCAGCATTTCTGATTATGTTGTCCTGTCACACAAGCTGTACAATATGTACTCAATGTGATCAGATTTCCACCTGTTCCATAACGGTATTTAAAGGTAAACATATGAAAAAGCCTGGAATACACATGATACCAATGCTTTTTGGCACAGACTCAAATTTTTAAACGTGTACTAAATCATTCACAAACAACCGATGAAATATTGTGATGTTCACATTACACCGGAGTGATATAACATTGGAAAGTAACAACAAAACTAGACTTAACGTCAGCTGGTCATTTTAAGAAAAATCCCTACAACTAACAATGTCGCATTGCGCACACACATCGACAGAGATGACCAAACAAACACGTTTTTTGCTTTCACTCTAAGTGTAGCGAACGTTATCCAGATTATATCTTTAAATTATCTGATGTGCAGTCGGTGGACAAAGGTTTAACGTTATGTAGGGATTGCCAGTAAATAAGGTTAGCTAACGTTAACTTAGCGAGCTAGTAATCACCAACTAGGCTAAGTGGGCGATGCTTCTCGCTAGCTAGCAAGCATCGCCCACTTAGCCTAGTGGACTAACGAAACACTGTGCACCACAACACATTATCCGACAATAAAAGAGACAACCGAACCAAATGAACAGTTGTAGAAATAAACCAAGGCCTCTGAGCCAGCTTGAAAGTCTTACGGTAATGCTTTAGCAAATCAGTCCGTTAGCTTAGCATGCTGAATCGACAACAACAGCCAACTGTAGACACGTTAAACAGTTAACAGCGGCACAATGTAAAGATCACAAATGACCACGGTGAAGTTGGACTTACACGTCTCACTGCGGCGGTATATTCCGTTAATATTTACAATAATAGCGGGATTGTGTTGTGTTTGTGTGTCAGGGAGCTTGAACTTGTAAAAAAAAATGGCCGAGAACGAGTGGTAGCATGAAGACAATTCCGGGATGCAGTGAGGGAACTTCCATGCATTTCAGTTGCAAAGTGACGCCCCCTGCTGGTTTTCTTTGATTCTACACAAAAATGAAACCACAGCATGAGAAACACAATATAACTGCTGCTCTGGGGATATTATATTATCACAAATATATCACAGCGACGCCAAATAAACCTAGTATAACCCGAAAACCAAGTAAGAACCATGCAGTGACCATTCCGGGCCACCAGGGGCGCTGTTTCCCGAGCTTCAAATCGGTGGACTGTGCCGTTTTAATGACGTAGCGAAAAATTATACAAATCACTGAGAGGCATCAGGGGCTTCTCGGGATTTAGTAGGAATGGGTAACTTAAACGGTGCTGATATTTTACACTCTCTACCAACGCTTTTATTTTTGTTATCCTGCATATTTGGGCTGTCACTCGGGACGGAACTGAGCTATGTGACATGCGGATCGGCCATTAAACTGTTAAATATTAAGCACAATGTGAGACTACACTCGCACGACGTACGCTACGGTTCCGGTGAGTTTCCACTCATTTCAGGATTATTAAGCATTACTAAACATTTACATAGTGTTATTATTTTTTATTAACATTGACTTAAACTACCATTACCCACATCTGTGATTAAAATGTTTTATATTGTTTGTTGAAAATGAGAAAATACTACAGTATAAGTCTGACATGATTCATGTTGATTCCATTATGTGTATAATCAACAATAACACGAAAGCTTGACATGTGATCTCTTTTAGGTGGTATTAACAAAGCAAATATTGACTTAAGTGATGAAAAATGAAGACAGTATATGAAAACGTTTGGATTTGTCCTAGAAAAGCTCACCCCCTTTTCGTTGAATCAGCCTAGTCAAACACATTCAAAGAGAAATGTCAAACACGAATCCTTTCAGCAAATATAGTCACTGTCCACCACAGCGTTCACTAAACGTTTCTGGTTGAATTTAATTTAAACCAGCTCTGTAAAGGTGGTCTTTTGAGATAATCAGGTGCTCTGTTGTTATAAATATGTTGTACAACACAGAGTTGTAGTTGTATGGCTCTAGCCTTTAAAGTTAACCACCTGTGCTGTTAGTTTGCCAACATGAGTGCTTGGTAAGTAAGTGTTTTCACAGACCTTCATACCATTTGAGTGATCAAAAGAAGACACCTGCCTGACAGCCTTAAACAGCTTTAATCAATAAAATTGACTTTTTATAGCCAAAATCCAAGTTTGGTTGTTCACTCTTCCCATGTTTTCTTCTCACTGTCTGTGTTAATGTGTGTGAGACAGGCAGCGGGCAGCAGTCTGTAACAGGGGTGACTGCAGTGGAAGATAGTAACAGCTACTGGAGTGTTCGAGGGGCAAGTGACGCCTTGTGCCATCGGGGTACCCCGGTCAAGTGCGGACAGACAATCCGCCTCACCCATGTCAACACAGGCCGAAACCTTCACAGCCACTACTTCACCTCCCCACTGTCGTCTAACCAGGTGGGTGGAGTGTGAAGTAGCCTACATGTGAGAAGAGGACAGATTTTGGTGTTATGTGAAGGATTATCTTCCCTGCAGAGATTGGGAGAGGATGTTATTGTCAAAAGTGATTCTCATTTGATTCAAAAAAGCTGATTTAGAGAATGTTTTGAAATAATAATAATAATAATAATAATAATACAATAATTCACTACTCTCTGAATTGCAAGTAACATTACTAACATGTAGTCGGAGATTTTAAATACTAACAGGCTGCCATTCACATTTAGTGATACCTAAACAAACATTTTGAAGTGTACCTCAGTTGACAGCAGCTTTTACACTTAAGGAAATTTACCAAAATCTGCAAGAAAATACAGCCCAGAAAAAATCTTGACAAAGTGTGAAAACACTGTCTAACCAAAGTGTTAAAGGGCTGGAAGATGTGTACAGCGAGATGAGAGAAACTGTCAGACATTTTGATATTCCTTTAACATCTCTGGGTGTATTAGATAATTGCAGGCAAAGTTGTATATCAATGCATAGGTCTGTTTGATGGCACGTTTTGATTTACATGATAGTTGTATCCATGTGATGAAGCTCCTTGATAACAATAGAAATTTCCTGTCTGGTAATATTTGCAAGCAGTTTCTCACCCAAGTTTCCAGAACATTTACTAAAATCATGTTTTTTTCACTATGGGAATATGAAATCACATACTGGTATATCACAATAGAAGACTGTAATATCCACGGTAGCCTGTCTGGCCTCCTGTATTCACTCAAGAAGCCTGATACAATAGTATCAATATCACCATTCAGCGCACCATTCGCTGGAGACAAAAGGGTCTATATCAATTTTAGTGAAGAAACAGAACTCAGAGATTTTTTTGACAAAACCAAACATGTCTTAATGTTTACTGTGTTGGGATATCTAGCTTGGTAAATAATCCAGTCTGTGAAAGTTCTTCCTATTGTACAACAATTTAAGTCCAAGGCAGGCTTTAGTTTAGTAGCCAGAAAAATGTAAAGGACAGAAGCAAGCTAAAAGATTTAAAAACAAACATAGCCGTTGTCTGGAAAGTTAACCAAAATTCTTTCACAAAAGCATGGCACTTCATCCTCTTCTCTGTTCCTTGTCTTCTATTCTCTTTCTACCTTGTCCACAGGAGGTGAGTGCGTTTGGCGACGAAGGGGAAGGGGACCACCTAGATGAGTGGACAGTTCAGTGTGGGGGATCTGTATGGAAGCGCGAGGAGGCCGTACGCTTCCGTCACAAGTCCACCGACGCACTGCTGTCAGTAACGGGGGAGCAGTATGGACGGCCAATCCACGGTCAGAGGGAAGTTCACGCCATGATGAGCCCCAGCCAGCACAGCCTGTGGAGGGCCATGGAGGGCATCTTTATGAAGCCTAGCGAGAGTCCAGCAGGCAGCCGAGACTACACTCATCCACACACAGAGTTCTGAACTTGACTTTTCTTCTCCTCTTCCATCGCTTCAAGTTTTCCTCTCTGTCTAGAACCATATTCCTACCTCTGTCCCCAATAACATCTGTACCAGCAGCTTCTTCCCTCTCCCTCTTGTCTCTTTTTGCTCTCTCATTAACTGTTGACTGTCATCTTTTGAGGAGACTCTGCCAAAGTCCGTCATCAATCAGGGTACAATGACTTCATCTTATCGATCCATACCAACCTCTGTCACAATCATTGTGTTTTAGGAAACACTACTTGAATTCTCAAAGATCCAGTAGCCACACTCTGACACTATTTGAATACTTGATGGCCTTAAGAGGTACAAGAAGCATTGTTTCATTAGGTATTAAAGCTGCTTTACAGTAAAAGGCTCATCTTTAATCTTTACAGTTTGTGACATTTTACATCCAAGAAAAGGAGTTCCTCTCAGAACAGAGTGCTGCTTTTGCAGATGAAGCGAGGACTAAAAAACAGTGTTACACTTGTGCCTTTATCCTTTTTTAAGAAGTAGTAGGTGTTTACATTGTGGAGCCTTTTAAAGTTTTGGAAACATAATGATTTTATTATGTTTTCATCTTTTTAGAAGCGATATTCTACTCAAACAATGGGTAAGCAGTGTTACTATAGTAAATGACTCCCCCTGCCTCCCTTCAAGCCAGATTCAGTGTTGCATATAAAGTGTCGGGCACTAATTGACATGAGAGAATAAGCAGTTTTGTCTGTGGAGGTGTTTTTTCATTTTTTATGTACCTCATTGTACTGAATGCTGGTTATTAGGAGAAAGTATAGTGTTTTGCTGTCTTGCTGTCTGTGCATGCAAATGTGTTAGATCAACGCTTTGTTACAGAGGTTCATATGAACGACAAACATGCAGTGAATACCTCATATTAAATGGATTTTTTATGCATTCCAGTATCAGTGTGACTTCTTTAATGGATTTTCTATTTCTTCATTTGGTTTCCGCGACAGTTGAGATGATATTGATATGACTTGAAACTCTTCACAGCTGGTCTTTCCTAAGTGAATCACCAATGACATCAGTGATTCTGCATGAAGATTCTACATTCACAATTTACCAATTTATGAAATAATGTCCTTTTATTTAATCATACAGTGCTTGAGGACATTGCAGTCACCTTATAAAGTCCAACCTCTAATTTCAAACACAAAGATGAAAACAGACTAAAGGATTTGCAAGTAAAAAGTGTTAATGTCTGTCTGGACCATTACACCCAGTTTAATGCCTTGTTTGTCCACATAATGGCATATTTTGGTTCATTATCTGGCGGTTAATGGGGTTTGGGTGAATCTGCTATGAGGCTGTTCTCACTTGTGTTTGACCTATGCTCTCTAATTATCATGATTTACAGTGAATGCTGATGCCCTGCTCCACAGAAAACTCCTTCTGACACAACGTTGCCAAACGTGTAAATTCACCTCTGGCGATCACGCAATGCATCAAGCTAAAAAGAGTTTGTAAAGTGCAGATCTCAGTGGTAGAAGGTTAACCTTTGTGTGCATGTCTGTCACACCTGCCAAGGTTAGTCCACTCAAAGCAGTTATGTTTGTTGTGCGACCGCATGTCAGAGCAGTGAGTTCTGCACTTGAGGCTGCTCTTCTGACTCACAGCTTCTTTATCGACACTTTGTACCTGCAGTGGGAAACAGCAATGAGGGCCGCTCAGTGAAAACCATGCCGTGTTGTGTTGTCATTCTATTTTTGGAGTTGGTATTTAAAATGATGATGCAATGATGATAACAAGTGACAAGAAAACAAGCCTACTTTATATTGAGTTTTACAATTATTAACTGTGAAAATATTTATGCTCAGAAGCTTATTGTGTGACAAAAGTCATGTTTAATCTATGTGCCTTGTTGTAGGATGATTTACCTTTTTATGTTTTGTCATTATTGTATTGTACATGTTGGTCTTGAGCCAAAATTTTTATCTGAATTACTGCAGATACTCAAGGCACAAACATTTACACAAGTAAACACAGATGCCTTATATTTATATCAAAACAAGGTTTTATTGCATAAACATTTATGGATATATTTTTTTTTAGATTAAACAGATTGTTATTGTTATTTGCATTTTTAAATATCCATTCAGTTGGTGACTATTGCTGTTTTCTTTCTCCTTTTCTAAGCAGCATGCCAAGGTTGTATTACATATCTGTGTTTAAATTTTATCTCTATACAATCTACAAGGTAAAAACATGTTTTGGTAAAAACAAATCTCAAAAGCAACTTTCAAAAAACATGAAAACCATGAACTGACTCCGTCCTGTTACAGATGTACAGTATAATAATGTAAACTTCAAAAGTGTTGATAAAAGGTCCTTCCAACAAGTTTCCCTTACATAGACATGCAAGGAGGTCTGAATGGCACAATTATTAGAGAATTGTTAAGATAAAGTGGTCTATGCTGGTTTCAAAGGGACCATGACGCTAATAGACAAAGGTGAAAACATGGTCCATTGGTCAAATGTCAATGTGCTGAGAATATCAAAGACATAAACGGACTTACGAGGATAAGTGTAGCATACATTATACAGCAGTTTATACAAGACTATGAGGCAGTGAAAACATTCAATAAAAACCTAATGTGACTAAAACACACAATATATTGTATTCAGTGTTAATTTTAACCATCCACAGTGAGGCCTACAGACTCTACCAAAGATGGCGTGAAACAGAGATGATGATGATGATGATGATGATGATGATGATGATGATGATGATGATGATGATGATGATGATAATGTGACCTTGTATTTGCATATTTATGAAAATGCCCTCTCCTGCACTCTGATTTGATTAATAGCTGGTAGAAACTAGAAAAATGGCTATTACAGTATAAACTGGAAAGTCAAATATGTGACAGTAGGACATACATACCTACATTTAAACCAAGGCTGTGCCACCACAAAGAAAGATTAAATGGATTTCCCTGTCTTTCAAAGACAAGAAAATCGAAACAACAACATGCATACTGATTTACAGTATAATACATTTTTCTGTGATACTTGATCGTACAAAGCTATTTTTTAGTTTATTTTAAAAGAAAGCCCTCTCCCCTTGATATTTCATCTAAGCTGGACAGCATAAACTCACATGGCTGCACATTGCTTTGATTGATATATCTAGTTTTGTTTTCATCCACCCTGGCAAAAGACAAGAGAACAAATAATCACTTTTAAGATATTAATTGGAATGAACCAGCCTCCAATCCAATAATGTCCAAGGGCAGCACCATGCAATTTGTTGCTGTTTTGGCATACAATGTTGTAATCTATAGGAATGAACACCAACAAGTGTATTTCAAAGATCACATCTCCATAGGGCTGGGCGATGTGGTTGAAATATTTGTTACAATGTTAAGTCAAATATTTTTATGACATCTAATAATATCACAGAATATTCAAATATAAAATAATTGTAATTATGTTCACTGTAACGAATCACTGACTGTAATCTCAGGTGATCTTAGTTTTGAAAGATAATTAGCTTGGAATTCTTTGTTTTGATAAGAGCATTTAAGTAAATCCTTGACAGAATATGAACATTTAATGTGATACTAATACAATGACGTAGATAAACAGTGACATCTCTTTATCGCCCAGCCCCACACCCACATAAAAAAAAACATTTTCATCCTCAAATTTAATCTGTGGTGTCATTGAGAGAAAGTCTTTCTCAAACTTTTTCATCCCACTCAATTTTATAAAATTGTAGTGCTATCAGATCTGAACCATAAAACATAGCTTTGACCTCTGAAACTATCACAGGTGCTGCAGCAGTCACCTTCAGTCTCTCATCCAATCCTGAGCTGTACACTGGTGTGACAACATGTTTTTTGTTGTGGAGAAAAAAAAACTCTTTCAAAAACCAAACCAAACTGACCTTGTGACACTGACATGACATATATCAAAGCTCAAATTCAGTGGTGTTGTTCTTCACCTTGTAAACATGGTTGTTTAAGCGTTTAGCTGCAGTTCTCATTTTAACCACTAGAATGCAACCTTATCCAAGAAGACAGCTATACCAACAGTATATCACAGCTCTACTGTATATCCCTGATTTATCTCACTAGTTTCTACCCTTCATACATTCTGTTGAGCATAATACATTACACAAGATAAGTACTAAATATACAGTGAAATCAATGGTAAACTGGAGTTAGAGTAATGTTTTGTATGGCAGTGTATATACTGGCATGCATTTGTGTGGTTTATATGTACCACAGTTGGGCAGTGTTACAATGAGATGCTGAGGTGACACATTTTCAATCAACACCTGCCTAAAATATCGTAATTTATATTTGCCTTGCCCTGTTATTAACCAAAAACATAGCACTTTGATTTGATTTTTCTTGTTTTTTCTTCATGTAGTTTACTCTTCTCTCTGAGCTTATGTATGCGGACAACACCGTCTTTCACACATCCACGCAAATGTTAAGTGATCAATCAATCAATCAGTCAGTATTAAGACTAAAAAGAAGGGATAGTGGGATAATGATGATTTATAAGTGGTCCCTCACTGAGTATTGAGTTGTGCTCCTTGCAGACACAGAGAAAGACTTCACGTACTCCAAGATTAGCGGACTAGGCCGAGGATGTTGATGTTTCACAAAAAGTGTGGTGTTTATACGTGAACACATGAGATGTGAGGGATTTATACATTTAAATGCTGTGTCCAACATTCACTCTGTTCCCATCAACCGCAACTTCTCTAGGGTAAATATGCAGTAGTCCATAATAACCATCGTTTGTTTTAGAAATTAGGAATGGCTCAAAGCACCTGATCAACATTTTTCAGTAATTAGAAAATCAAGTTTAAAGGGTGGTCGTGGTCATGAAAACAGCAAAATAAAACTCACTATTTATTCTCACAATTTATATAAAATATGATTCCTTTCCATTTTAAATTCTATATAAGTCCAGTAACTCTACGTGGGTGACATCGTCAATGCAAAACAAATATAAGGTAAGTTCAAATTAAACTTAAAAAGAACAAAAAACTCAACTGATTGTTTAGAGAAGTGCTTGGGTTGTGGCTGGTCCAGCTTTGGCTGCAAAGACAAGATGTGAGGTCATGGCTGTTCTGTCCACTCCCCATGCTCACAGTGCAATTGGTTACTCCATGCCGTTCCGCAGCATCTGATTGGCTGCGATAAGCATGACACTGATAATGAAAGCCATAGCGAAGGCGCAGATCAGGCTTTTCCTGACGCATGTCTGCCGATTCTTCTTCTTGGGATGGACTGAGAGGAGTGAAAGAGAAAATAAAATAAATAAGAGACCAGTATAGTTCTCCTACAAAAGCATAAAAAGTCGTTTTACAACTTCAGATTTTGTATGGCAAACAAATAAGATATAACGTGTTCATAAGTGTTGTGATTTTGAGTTTTGTTGGGTTAGTTTCTGTTTTATTTTAAAGTAATCTGTCTTTAATAAATCAGTTGCTGCTGGTTCAAGTTTCTGCTTCTAGGTCCCAAACTGGACAGATATTGAGCTTTAAAGGCAGATTTGATTGACAGATTCTTGGAACAGAGCCTGGCTAGCTGTTTCCCCATTTCCAATGCTAAACTATGTTAACCCCCTGCTGCACCTGCTTCATATTACATAATGCGAAGACATAACATTGGTATCAATCTTCAACAAGAAAATAAACTGTGTTTCTCAAAATGAACTATAATCCAATAAAAACATATATTCTATAAATAATACAATTCTGCACATAAATTACAAAATCACATGGTCATACTGGCATTTCAGGTAAGTATGCCATTAAAAAGGAGTCAGGGGATGGCTGGAGAAAGATCAAGGAAGCCATTAATATTTGCTTCAAAGACTGCTCTTAACAGTTATAATACGACCACCTGTCACATAATCGAAACTCACATGTTGACACTTAAGCCACTTCTATTGGAGTGAAGACTGTGACACGCAGTCAAAAGCTCAAAAAAGGCTGGTACATTGACCTTTAAGTAGAGATTTGTTTTGTCACACACTTTGTTCCCAAGATTAAGAATGAACTCATGCTATAGTGAAAAATATTTAGAAATAAAACTCGCAGACAAATTTGCAGACATGTCGATAATCCCCAAAGTCTCTTCTGTTGTGCCTTGTACATATATGTAGTGAATGAATTTTCACCTGTTTCTCAAGGTGCTCATTTTCTTTGACCCAAAACAAATATGGATGAAATAGCAGGTAGCCTTTCTAGTTGCCATGTTCTGCAGCTCATTTCTGTAACCCAGATCATCAGTGGTAGTGTCTTCAGTGAAAAAAATGACCACAGGCACAAATAATTTGAATACTCTATACTGCAGCAAAACCTAAGACAATAGGAGTGAGTTGGAACTTTTGTTCTGCTACTTGTCTGTGTGGGCAAATACATCATCTCTAGCACTTGAAAGAGGAAGAGTAGAGACAGATGTGTCCTCTAACAGGCCGTGCAGCAAGAACAACAACTAAAAGTTCCCTTTCTGTCAACCCCCTTGTCTCAGTTTGTAAGAATCACACACCGCATCAATAAATCAAGTCATAGTGTTGAGTAGTGGATCTAAGAGGAACTGTAAAAGGCATTGAAGTCCCACCGGACAGGAGGAAGATGGTAAGGAAGCACACAAGAGAGAGGGAAGTTGAGGATGTAGGAAGAAGGTTAAATGTGGGGAGACATACAGCTGTTCTTTACAAGAGAGGCTCTATACCGTTTCATCGCTTCTATATTCTACCCCTACTTCTCCTCCTTCTACTGTTCTTATTCCTTTCCCTAACTCCATGTCACGCCCTTCCCTCAACACCAGAAACTTTGTGAAAGAGAGTGCCAAGCCAGCAGTTCCCTGATCCCTTCTTTAGCCTCTTATCTCCTCCTTCACTGTCCCTTCTCTGCTAAGTTTCTCCAATTCCTCCCGGCTGTCTCTTTTTAGGTCTTCCCGAAACTGTGGGCCAGTACCCAATGGATTCATTAAGACTTTCCTAGTTCTCTAGTATGTTTGATCTTTCTTTACCTTTGTTCTAGTCTGACTTGTGGATGTTTCACTGCAGATGGGCAATTTCTATATACCATAACTAACACAGGGTCAGATTAATGTTTTTGTTTCCCTCTTCTCCCTAAAGCAACATCACTTAGTTTTATGTCTCAAGAAAGAAGCCTTCAGTGTTTCATTTGGACACGCAGACATTTGCAACCGATCAGCCCTCTCGTTTCTGGCTTTGAAACGCAAAGAAAAGCATGACCTCGATATTATTAAATTTAATAATTTAAATATTACATCTGCTATGCCTCCCCAGCATTCTTGACCTTCTCTCAAGGTCACCACTGTACAGATGAAACCTCTATGGTGGATTTTCATGTCGGCACAGCAGCACATTAAAAATAAGGATTTTACCTTGAAATTTGCAAACCAAGACTAGAAAGCAATTTAAAAATCTGTATTTAATCATCACTTTGTGTAAACATTGAATGTGTCTGTTCATCAACAATTTAGCCTTAAAGGAGTAGTTTTATATTTTCAAAAATATGCTTATTTGCTTTCTTGCCAAGAGTTAGATGAGAGAATCAATACTACTACTCTCATATCTGTATCATGTAGTATGGAGGCAGAGCCAGGAGGTAATTAGCTTAGCTTAGCAAAAAGACTGGAAGCAGGCCAAAAGAGCTTGCTTGGCTCTTTTAACATCCAAATATATGCATACCAATAGCTCTAGAGTTCACTAGTTAACACATTGCATCATGTTTGTTTAATCCCTACACAAACAAAAATGTAAAATCGGCAATTTGTAGTTATACAGCAATTTACATGCAGCTTGTAGGAGTCTTGTCACTGTGAGGTAGCCAGGAACAACGTTTTTGTGATTGAAAACATTTCATTTTTTAATAGGTTTTAATAACATAAGTTTTTCTTGAATAAGTTTATTTTGAGCAACCTGTACGGTTACTTTTTCTTTCACTATTTTTATGGATGTAGCTTTACAGTAGCAAGCTAGCTATGTTTTAAGATGATGTCCCTAACAGCAGAAATCAACGAACGTAACAGCAGACATATTTGAAATGCTGAACAAATTAGAGATGTGGGTAGTACTTCAGAGATCTGGAAACAGGCTCCTACTCTTTATTCTAAGCTAAGCTAACTGCCTCCAGGGTCTTGCTCTATGCTAGTGCAGAGATATGACAGCGGCGTTAGTCTTCTCATCTTTCTGCAAAATGTCAGACAGTTTGATTAAGCATACAGTTCTTATAATGATTATGATGATGATGTTGGTATAATGTTTTGGCAATGGATACATTTACTTAGCTCAGTGTCAAATTACTGCATAAAATATCATCTGAATTACAGTAAAAGATTACTTTTTATAAGCACAGATATTTATACCAGCAAAGAACAGCTTCCTCACCTCCCTCATACTCAGGGCAGTTCCCTGAGGTTTCGTTGAGGCTCTCTTCCTCTGTGATGATGATGTTCTCTATGTCCTTCATTGTCAGGTGGTCCCGGAAGGCGTGGAACAGCACCTGCTTCAGCTCATCCAGAGACAGCTGCTGCATGTCAAACTGCAGGGGCACACGGCGATCAATGCAGAGACACAATCATCCACAAACTGGCTTTATGAGGGCAGATAAATATAGAAGAAAAGCATGAGACCTGAAATGTACAAGCTGCAGGAATGGCATGTATGAATGTGTGTTTTATTGGCTAAATGTGTAATGTTCAGGTACATTACAAAAGTAGGAAAGGTGTCAGTTATAATTTGGCAACACTTTTGCCTGTGCATCCCCTTTTCTATTTTTGGGTGCCTGAATCAGTATACAAACATGCATGTGTGCATTGACATATGTGGACAATGGAAATACTGGCACATTTACTTCTTGTAAGTGTGTTCTCAGGTGTGTGTGCATGTTTGTGTTTAATATGATTTATGACCAATCTGACCAATTATTGACTTGAAGTCTGAACCTTAGCCTTGATCTGTCCTGTTCTCTGTCTGCCCTTCCAAAACATCACGTCCTTCCTG
>JAPMOB010053605.1:0-10031 GCA_029875015.1 Lepomis gibbosus | reverse complement strand
GTTATACTTAGAAGCTCAGTGAGAGGCTGGCCAGAGTGAGCAGAGCTGATTTAGGGCCAGCAGCTAAATTAGTGGGTTTGGGGAGAGAATGATAATCATGGTGGTGATGGAAGGGACAGCGCATCTTTGTGTGTGTGTGTGTGTGTGTGTGTGAGAGATATAGATAGATGGAGAGAAAAGACAGAAGAGAAAGGAAGAAAGAAGTTGTCAGAGAGAATTAGTCATTAGCAGGTTGGAGGTCTGTCCCCCTTGCCTGTCCGCACTTTCGGCACGCACATATGGATCTCAAATTTCATGACCATGCGCAGATTCACACACAGACACCACACTTTATATCTGCACATATGTTCTGCTGTTTATCCCCTGTGAAGTTGTTTCTCCTTAATAGAAAGCCTAATTATCCTATATATATTCAAAGCAGATTCCTCTGTTTATTTGTGCATATTTACGGTTTCATTTGGCACAGAATTGTGTGTGTGTGTGTGTCCCTTTGGCTTTGCAGTATAGCACTGTGTTTACAAGATGTTATGGAGTGTTAAGCAGAGCTGTGAATGTGTGATTCACTGGAAGTGGGAGGAAGTGGAAAAACTGACATCATTCCCGAGGCCCATAAAAAGAAACCCTTAAAAGGTCATTCTTCCCTTCCTAAAGTTTCAACAAAACCGTGCTTTCCAGTTATCTTTACAACCCTTCCAACCCCCAGTGCTCCTCCAATATGGTGTCAACTACAAGGCTATGCCCTGGGGTGTCAGCGTAGAGGACAACTGCAGCTGGCACCTAATGACGTGCCACGTCTCCATTATTACCAGTCAAAGGCAGAAGAACAAGATAATTTCTGGCTGCTACTATAGCTAGGTGTGGCTCAGTACAGTAGCAACTGCTCTGTAGTTTGCAGTGATGTGCTGTGGCGACAGCATTACACAATAAGAGCAGCAAGTGAACTCAGTCACCAGTCTCTGTGTCTTCCTGTCCTTGTCTGTTCTCTATCTGTGTCGTGGTTTGATTGTGTCTTCTTCCGACAGCCTCTCTGCCTGCACACAAAGAGATGGATGAACCTGGCAGGCCCCTCACTTTCTCTGTTTTTTCCTCTTCTCCTCTTAGCTGGGGTTTATTGAGTTCCTTGATTTGTACTGATAAATTTGATCATAAACCTCTGAGCGGCACAACCTTTTCTTGTGCAGAAGCTGGCATACAAGGCTTGAACTCCTCTTTTACTTGAGTATATCATAGCAATCAGTCTCAAGAGAGCATATTGCATGAATATATGGTGTATCACACCTTTTACATGGTGCCGCCCATCCATTTAGAATAAAAACAACACAAACAAATGTCCTTTATGGAGCTAGAATGCATCTTTTGCCATTCAGCTTGTGTTTCAGTCACACAGGAATCTATATTTTCACCAGTTTAGATTAAAATGTACACATATGTACAAGGTAATTAAATTAAATCCTATTTCGGATGCTATAAATTCACTTTTTTGTGGGTGCAATATTTTTAGATCAATGACATGTTGAAACAAACCCCCTACTGGTCAAAGCCACCATTTAATCCTGGTAGACATACCATGTAAAACAAAAGCTGTGATGAACTCCTGTTGCTTTTTGTTTAAAGACAAAGCTGGATAGAGAAGAGTCTGTGATTCTAAATTACGTATCCACATATTATAGTCAGGATGCCAGTATTGACAATTAACATTATGGGCTCAGTGCACTAGCATGAAGTGGTATTATGTGCCAGGATATGACCAGTTGCAGTGAAATCACTCTTGAATGCTCAGAGCTGTGATAGGAGGAGAGCATTGCCCTAGTTTGAGTCTGGCGTAATTATGTAATGCTTGAGTACCTGCAGCACCAGCGGCACGACAACTTCTGAATGTGAATCTGGGTAGTGGAGAGTGCAGGCTGGAACTGCACACCTCTTTTCAAACCTTTTTACGTGGCATCCTACTTAATCTTGAGCTTGATAGGTTTGACTGACATAATGCATTAATTTTCTTTTTTAGTATTCGACTGACACATTCAGCCTTCGACTCCCTTACTCCATCCTTTCATCTCCTCTTGTTTTTGTTTTTCCTAAATATTTCTCCATCACTCCTTTTCCCACTTATTATTCCTCTTTCCCACCATATGCCCTTTCCAGCTTCCCTCCTCTAACCCTCCCTCCCTCTTGCTCCTTGTCCCTGTCTACCCGTGCCCCCCTTTTTTTCACCTCTCCCGGTCCATTCCTAACGCCACATTCCAAATGGAGGGTGACAGTATGCAGCTGTGGGTTTTGTCCTCCAGACAGCATCTTAGAGAAAAGCTTAGCCCCACACATACCGATGCATACAGAGGGAGGGAGGGATCTTTCATCTGTCGCTTATATAATAGTTTTAAGATGGAGTTATGCTGTGCGGCTTGCATACATGATGCAGTCAGGCCTCAAAGTCTTTGCAATGAGGAAGATAATGTATATTGATGTAAAAACACACTAAACTCTCTTTTCTTTCCTGTTTGTTATTCTTCAGAAAGCAAAACTCCATGCTGCCTTGCAGGAGAAAAATCGTCTAAACCTAGAGCTGATCAACCACCACCTAAAGGCATTGAAGTATGACCAGGTATGGCATTCACATATGCAGTGTACAAGCATGTATTGCAAGGACATATAACACAATGATGATCAATGGTCAACCAGGCCATGATCAATGGAAAAAAAACTACTGATGATATAAGGGCTACATATCACTTACAGAATGTCCTATAATTGGCTGTAACATAAGTCATGTGTTGCAATCTGTACAGATCAATACATCTGCAACCTTGTTATCATCATCACATTTGTTATCACGTGTTGGCTCTTCATATTCTTTACATTGCATCTTCACTCACACAATTTATATGTGGTATTAATGTCATGTCTACCATCTTATACACACGTCATTGCTACATTTCCATTCCTACCCTTGTGTCTTTACAGGCACAGTCAACCGGAGTCTCCCACTTCACACATGCATGGATAATTACGCACGCAGACTCAGACAGAGAGAGTCTGTAATAGTAAGCAGTAATAGTGACTTTCACAGAGGGGGCAGTTTTGACACATGTCCAGGGACTCAGCTTGGAGCTTTTGCTCCACTGCGGCGGACAAAAAGATGCCATCTGTGCACCGACAAGGTGGGCACAGAGATGAAAAGGAAGTGGGGCGAAAGTGTGTCCAGCCCCGCCAGATATAAAGCATGAACAAGTGGGACTGGCTTGTAAGGGCAATCGTAACAAAGACAAAGTCAACATGTAGTGGACTGTGAATAGAGAGAGAATGAAGGGGGAAAAGAAAGAGACAGAACCTGAGAGGGAGAGAAGAAGATCTTTGAGTATCTAGATAAGTGCTTTGTAAATAAAATGTATTGCTCTTGTTATTATAGTTCACTTGAAAACTGCGTGTCCCACATGATATAAGCTCAAATGGTACTAGAGACTCTGACTCCAGCTCCAGTCATGAATTCTACAAGATGAATGAACTCATTCCCTTTGCAGAAGTCTAGTTTTGTGCTCTTTTCATAAGTGAGCTTATCTATTGTGCGGTCATCTGTTATCTTAATTAATAAGATGATTGGTGTATGGCTGAGAGACGGTTCTGCTGGATCCTGTGAGGCCACCTTTAGAGGAACCAGCTTAGTTACAGGCCTCTGACTGATGAAGAAACGAGAGGCAAAACGCTAAAGTCAGCAGCTCTGTCTCATCAAGGCTAAATGGAAATGTGCTGATTAATTTCTCTTCAGACTGTGAACTCCCAATCAACCCTCCAGCCAAAAAAAAGCCCAGGTTCTATTCATAAATGTAAAAAGTAGGTAGGTCTACTGCGAGGACAAACCTCATTAAAACTGCATGCTTGTTTTCCTCTTTAAAAAAACCCACAATAATGGATACATCTCGAAACTCTCCATGTAAAACAGAGGAAATGAAAGTGTGCTCTCTCTCTTTGTTGTGTTTTTCTGCTTGCCTGTGTCTCTGCTGAGATTTTCATGGTGTTTTATATCCATGTTGTTAACAATCCTCTTAATCTCCATTTTGCTCTTTTTCATCTTTTTCCTGTTCTTCCCCCTTCCGTCTCTTGCATCTGGACTCTGGAATGTTCATGTAGGTGCAATCAGACTATGACCAGTTGAGACAGACCTTTGCTGTAGTGAGCCAGGAGAGAGACGTGGCCCAGCAGCAGAGGAACCAACTCCAAGGCAAAGTGGAGAACCTGGAACAGGTTCTAAAGGTGAGACTTTCCTGTTTGCTGTTATCCTATGTACCCCAAAATACAGATATCACTTTAGTTTTTCTTTGATGTTGAGGAAAAGATGTGGACATTTCTGATGCCTTCTTCCTCCATGATTTATATTATAATTCCAAGTTTTGTGAAGTTTTAATTTTGTCCAATCATACACACTATATTAACTTGATAACTAACAACATTTTGGCAAATCCTGTTCCTGCTTACTTGCTTATTTTTAGTATTTTTCCTGAATCATATTGCAGTGCTGTGGTAGTTGTAGTTCTCTGGCAAAGAGTGTGGACTAAACAAGATCATGTGGCCATAGATAACTTTATAATGTCAGAAAAAAATTTTGAGTATTGAGGGAGATGTGCTTTTACCTGAAATAAACTAAACTTCAAGTCAAAGGATTTCAATTCACCATTTTATATAAATCCACCCAAAGAACAAATTTCATTATATATTTCATTACAGATTATACATCTGGAATTTTTATACATCTGGAATTTCCTCATCTCTCTCATGCTTTAGTGCAGACCACTGAGAAATAATAATAATAAGATACTTTATTGTCACATACACATAACTGTTGTGAAATTAATTCTCTCCATTTAACCCATTCCTCAAGGGAGTAGTGGGCAGCTGCTGTGCAGCGCCCGAGGACCAGCTCCAGTTGTTTATCAGTGTCTGGTCAAACAGCACTGACTGGAGGACATGTTTCTGTCACGTTTTTGTCTCTAAGTCCAAACTCTTTATCCTCCTTTCTTGCCCCATCACCACCACTGTCCACATTTTTACTGACATACAGTATATCTCACTACATTTCTCCGGCATCTTCACTCATTCATTCATCCCTTGACTCGCTCACTTCACTGGTTCAGTTTGGCTCACACCACTTGTCAGATTTGGAGATTCTTCAGGCTCGATTTTTGCTGCCTCTTTTGGAGATATTCCCATCTCCCATGTGTTTGTTTTCTAAGAAAACTTCAGAAGGAAATTGACACAACTCATGAGGTGAGGTGTCATTGGTTTCATGGAGAAGCTCTTTTTTCATCGTGTTATGGTCTGCCAATAGTAATCAGACACAGTCTCACTGCACCGTGAGAGGCACTCTCATTACAAATCCTCGCCTCCCTGCATCTCCTATCGATTGTCTGTTTGTCAGGATATTTGAGAGAGAAATGTACCCATCTGAGAAAAACTGACCCACTCCCTAATACAGCAAAGAAAGGTTTGTCACTTTCTCATTGTGTATTGATCATAAAAACAAAGAGACTATTTTAGAGAAAATTACACAGGGTGATGTGGGTGGAGAAAGAAGAGATGGAGGAAACACAACATGAAAAAACAAAAAAAGACATACTTGATTTTAGAAGTGTTTAAAAGTCAACACTAATGAGATACAACACTGTCAATCTTACTTTTAAAGTTATATAATCTGGTAACAAAAAAGGTTTATTGTCACATTTTTGTAGGGGAAGGACTCGAGACAGCAGGACCGCATCTTATTTTGGCCTTTGTATCACACAAGAAGGGCAATATGCAAGACAAATGTATAGTGGCTCTTAAATTAAGTGGCCTCTTAAAATAATCACAGAAGAGGACAATCAATCTAACTGAACAGTGCTAGTACCAGCTAATGTAGCCTTGAGCCGCTAGCCTCAAACAGAGATGAAGAGCGGACTGCAGAGGTCTGGTAAGCTCTCTTCTTCCTAACCCCACACCAATGGAATTTTTTCATTTTTCATTCACTTTTAGTGTTCAACCCCAACTGATGTTAACTCAAGTGACAAATTTTGCACAGAATCCATCTGGTGCCACATAAGGCTTTATACAACTTTTTACACATATGTTGCAGTACTCTCCAAAACTTATGGATCTTAATAAAAGTTTGTGTAAATGGGTGTAGTTCCCCTTTGAATCTGATTCAAGTCTACAGTTCTGCTAGGCAGTAAACATCACCTGTCTGAAAGACATGTCTTTACAGGGTTGTGTACCACACACACAACCATGTTCGTCACATTGTGGAGCATCTCCTCTTGCAGTGAGGAAATGTTGGCAGTAATATAATGCTTGTGTAAGGGAGGTTGTTGGCATGACATCACAAGGTGTTTGCTGAAAATGTAGGCGAGTTCATGAAGCCTTCCCTCAATCTCCAAGTAAAAAATGAAATATGATAAAAAAGGAAAAAAATTGTTTTCACTAAGGCTCCAGTGACAGCCTCCCAGCCAGCCCAGTCCTCTGCAGCTTAGAGCTTCTCCCTGATTATGCAAAGCAGTGGCTGCCTGCTCAGGACACCTCGAAGCCACTCCAGGAGGTAAAGAGGCTTTTCTTTTTTCAAGGGAGAGAGAACACAAGGAGAAAATGATGAATGTCAGAGCTTTCTAAGCTGTCTTTTCTTCTTAAGCCTGCAGTACCATCTTATGGCCTTAACTCTGTTTCTGCAAGATGTGGCAGCTGGTCGTGACTCAGTGGATAGATTCTATATAGTCGTGACTCGGCTAATTTAAGAAAGGGTAGATTTGGGATCACGCTGGGTGACCATGTGTGATAGCTTTGTCTGAGTCAGTTCGGAGTATACAGTGGGTTGCATCTGATAGATACACATTACAAATTATATGAAAAGCTCATACGACAGAATGCTGTGCTTACTTTACTTCCACAGTGAACTCAACAATTGAGTGCTTGAAACTTCGAAATTTGACTTTAAGGAATAGTTTGACATTTTGGGAATTAGTTTAATTTGCTTTCATGTCTGTATAGTAAATACGGGGCTACAGATAGGAAACGAGGGTTTCCTATCTGTCGTCTGTCGGGGGTATTGATTGTTTCTTTAATCTTAAATGGTTACAACAAGTCTCTAGAACATCACTGCTCCCGACCAAGAAATAGTCAGGCACATAACCATGTGCTACACCCTCACCAACAGGTGCAGGACAAATCACACAAACTAGAAAGAACTGTCACTACACTACGCTCAAGATCAACATGTCAAAAAAAAGTCATAAGAATCTACACAACAATGTACCAATGATCATAGATCATAACAAACTAGAAGAGGCAGATAGCTTTATATAGGTTGGGAGCATAATTACTGTGGACAGAGGAACCGAGGAAGATGTTAAAGCCAGAAGAGGAAAGCTGCCAGGAGTTTAAACAGAAGAAAAAGCAGCAACCGGTTTGAAAGGCATAATACCAGACAGGGTGGAAGGTTTTTGTCAATGGCTTATGCTCCTTAGGGAATACAAAGAAATATAAACAAACTAACCACCTGTAAATCCACATGTTGATGTGTTGATTTTTCCCACGGATTAAAAAAAGCATACAGTGAGATGACTAGTGAGCTTGAGAGGTGCTGGTAGGCAGATTTTTTTTACCTTCCAAACTCGCTGATTCCCCCCTTTTCCAATCTTCATGCTAAGCTAGGTTAGCGTGCTGCTTGCAATAGTTTCATACTTGACATATAGACATGAGAGTGAGGTCTTCTCATCTCCTCAGCAAGAAAACAAATAAGCAGCATTTCCCCCTCAAATACAAACTGTGTGCATTTGTTTTTCCAGAAACAGTTGCCCGCAGCTAACTGCCAGTCAGGTGGATTCGGTTCAGTTTCCTCAAAGGCTCATTGCCAGGGTGCTAGCCACCCCACTGCAGAAAACACTATCCTTTCAGCGCCGGGGATAGCAACAGCAATATTTTGATAATTGTTGGGACTTTCAAGGTCTAGCTATATTTAATCTGTCACCATCAAGAGTGAAATATTGTGGTATTATTCCTAAATAACTTGAATCCTTCAAGGTAACCATGTTCTCTCCCTCTCTCTGTTTCTCCCTAGCATATGCACGAGGCTGTAGAGCTGAAGCGGCAGCTGCAGATAGAGCATGAGCAAGCCTTGGTGGCCCTTCACACCAAGCAGAAGGAGATCAATCTACTGCAAAAGGTATGGCCACATGAATAAAGGCAAAAAATAGAAAGTTAGTAATTGAATTCTTAATTTGTATACTTTTGACAAAACTCTCCTCGGTCATTGTAGCAGTGAAAAACTGAAGCTCCTTGTTCAGCAATTGATGTGTCATTAGCCAGTTTGTGCTGAATCACTGTCACTGAATAGCTGTTACAGTATCAGAAAAAAGGTCCAAAAATCAGCAGGTTTTATTAGAAATGCAGTTTCAGCTTGCAGCACCTTTCATATTGTTTGATAGTGTGATGAAAAGCTCTCTGCTAAAAATGCTGCCTTTCTAGTTGTTGATAAATTTATACACCTTGTGAACATCGTTCAGTGTGCAGACATGACTTTTTTTCTAGGTGTTGCATTCTGTCAGGTACCTTTTTAAGATTGAGATATATTTTTCAAATAGCTTCACGTATGAAAATTCAAATATCACAACACATGGATTTAAATCAGAAGTGCTTGTGATACTTCTGAGGCTTTTCAAATGTCAGATGTTAAATGATCCGTCTTACCTTTTACCAAGTCTGTCTCAAATTTGTGGCTCAAATCAATGGTTGTGAATTTTGACCTCATCGTGTTTTAGACACACTCAATCACCTACATTTCTACATTTTTAATTGTTAAATTAACAAATATGTAATATTTCAACATTTTAATTTCTGTTTCTTTGCTCCAGCATAATTTACTGCTAATTGTTTACACAATATATAAAGGATAAAAACAAAAAGCCCATTCAGGAACTTCTTGTTCTGATGACTGATTGACTGTAAATATTGCTAAAATACCAACTGGATTGGGCCACTCAGGCTTTAATATGATCATAAAAAGAACTGAATAGTGACTGCTTCCTAAGAGTTTTTTTCCTGTCAGTTGTCTATCTGTACCTGCTTATTTTTCTGTATTTGCACTGTTTTTTGTTCAAACAGAAACAGGCATTAAAAGGCAGAGTCAGGGAGAGTCATAACTAATTTGTACAATTACACAAAGAGTTTTTGAATGTTTAAAATTTTAGTTATGCTACTAATCCTCCAGTTAAACACTAATTTACCCCAAAATAATACATTACTGTTTATCAGTGCAATGCCATCAGGAGAAGGCATCTTTTCAAGTACCAATGCTGTGATCAACCAGTGAGCCTCTGCCAGGGTATTGTTGACAGTATGTCAACTGTGTGCTGTCTATTCTATCTCGTGGACTGTGATTACAGTGTCAGCTGTCACTGTGTATTTCTGTGTGTTCTCTGCAAACTCAGGTTCAAGCTGACCAAGAGCATGAGGAAGCAGTACGTCTGTTAGAGGTACAGTAACATGAACAAACACAGTACCTCAGTGTTACTTCCTTAAATAAAGTTTACATCTGTTTTTAAACAAATGAAATATAACAATGACAGCATCCAGGATGTGTCATGTAGTATCAGACATATATGGAATAGGGGTCCAATGTCAACCTTATAAAACAATGCATATTATTTTTTATGTATTTAAAAGTTAAATGCTAAAATTACCACTTTTAGAAGAAAATAGAAAATTTCACCCAACACACACAAAATATATTTTATTAGTCAAGCAAATGTACTTCCCTTCCTTTGAGGCTAGTGAGTTCAAAATGTGATTAAAAACTAGTTACATGTGTCTGCTATTAAATTGTGTAACGGTCATCTTTGCAACACAGACACAAAATGCATGGTAGTAAACACAAGGAGAAAAATGTTTCACCCCATTCACCCCATAGTGTGGTGTAGTTAGTTGTAACTTACCCTGGGCAAGGCAAGGCAAGGCAAGGCAAGGCAAGGCAAGGCAAGGCAAGGCAAGGCAAGGCAAGGCAAGGCAAGGCAAGGCAA
>JAPMOB010053598.1:0-13599 GCA_029875015.1 Lepomis gibbosus | reverse complement strand
ACTCAGTTACTTTTTGGAACAAGTAGTGAGTAACTATAACTAATTACTTTTTTCAAGTAACGTTCCCAACACTGGTCGTCTATAAATGTAAATATCTGGTTTAAATAAACTCTGATCTGTTAAGGTGAATAATTTGTAGCATATGTAAAATTCTAAATATTTATTCTCTGTGTTAATTTGTTAAACAGTTTAACAAGGTGTTCAAATAGCTTGGGAAAATTGGACATAGTGCTGGACAATAAAACAGTAACAATAACTATCGCAATATAATTTTGTTCAATAACAATATCACAAATGCCAATAAATATTCAACAAATGTTTGATTTTATTCATTTGAATACACAAATTAGGACTTTTAAAAAAAATTCTGTTTATTTTGTTGAGGAAAAAAGACTTTTACTTAATTTTACTCATGCATATTTTTTGACACAGATTTTATCATAATAAATCATGTTCAGCATCAAGTGTTGACCATAAAGAAGAGTTTAAACCACGATTAACCATCAGGTTTCTTCAACTTTCACTTAGAAGCAAAAATTAAAATTTGACAGAAATAAATATTTTATACTTATCGATATCGAAAGATATGGAACCTTTTCTCTTGATAACATTTTTTGGCCACATCGTCCAGCCCTTATTGTACACATTTGTAAATCTTGTATTTTTCATTTGTACAGAATGTAACACAAATGGTGACCATTTTGAGTTTATTTGCACTCCATAAATGCCCCCTTCTTTTCTCTATCAATATTCCTCCTCTGGGTCACTTGTATGTACAACATGCGATTCTCAATTCTCTCTCAAACTCAAATCTCATGAGTCAATAATGTTACCATATGTCATGTCTGGCTCAGATTAAGAGGTGAATGTCACAGAACCTCTTACTTTCCACATTCTAAGTGAACAGAAGCTTTTATGTGGTGTCCCGGGCTCAGTATGCAACCAGCTCACATGCAACCAGTTAGGAGCGACAGTGCAGTTTGTGATCCTCACAAGGGATTCTCCTTGTTGTTTCATCAACGCACCTGATCCATCTGATTTTTTTCAGTGTGGTGCCAAAGCTCTGAAATTCCATTCCTGAGTATCCACAGTTAGCCAATTTGGCATAATCTTTTCTTAAAACTCAGTTTCATATGAAGTCCTTCATTTAGTTATGTGTCCTTTCTTATCTTTACACAAAAAAGACTAATTCTAGGCTTTTATAGCCTTTACTGTATATTATTTGTCTTCCCCCCATTCTACATTTAAAAGGGCAAATAAAAGCTCCATAAATCAGAACCATCTTGCTGCCACCATCATGTTAGTCAGTACAAACAAATCAAGCTGTGATGTGTAGTCATCACTCACCTTCTGATGTCTGTCTCTCTATCTCCTAAATCAACCTTCATCTATTATAAGTGAAACGGGACATTTACTTACCTATTAATCAAGGTTACTTTCTACCTCTCTATAAAAATGACGGTCCAGTATAGGGTATATTTATTACTTACCAACAAGAATGGTAATCCAGAAAAACTTCATGTTCTTTAATCTTTAACTTTGCTCCTGTCCTTGAGTGTTGTGACGTTACGGTCTTACAGACCACACAGACTTCCTTTTTAACTGCCAAGCCACTGTTTTCACAGAAGACCCACTTCTGTATTGTTACCCAGTGTATTTACCTGCAGCCTCTTCCGGTTTGACTATGACTATAAGTTTTCCAGACACATATAAACCACTGAACTGTTTTGAGTGAAAGATAAAGACAGATCAACTGAAGTTTGAATGCTGACTGTCAAAACATTCATGGTGGGCTAACTTTGAGGGAAGTAAAACCACAAGTAAAAGGTAAAGCCACATTTCCCCTGAAAACAGAGCTGCAAAACATGTCACACTTCAGTAGTAAGGCTGAAGGGACGCTCCACTTCTGTGTACAAGCACTAACACTACCTGTTGCTGATTAGCTGGAACAACATTGTGGTGATTGAAGGTCTGCTTACCACTTTCTTTGTTTCCATTTCCAGAGATAGGTGTCGGAAAAGCAGATTTTTTTTTCAGAGCACACACTAAAATAATAACAAAGCTATCATTGTTATTAATATAGGTTGGTTCAGATGACAGCACTATTTGCCAGGTGAGCACCCAAGGAGAACATTCATGTCCCAGTGCGTAGCTCATCCCTGCTCCCGGGCTGGTGTTGTCAGCCAATGAGCAGGGTGTATGCGAGCTGATAGAAATCACCATGTTGGCTCGGCCACTTCTGTGTAGGCTTGGGAAATCTGAGATGGGAGATGAAAACATGCTATCTCTGCTAGCGACCGAAACAAAACTGCAGCAGAGTGGCTTTTCAGATACCAGCTCGTGTTTTTTCTTCACCAGGTGCGCATAGTAGACCTGAGAGAGTAGCAGGTCACCCAGCCCTAAAATGACACGTTGCACAGAGGCACTTTTGCATGCTGATGGTCAGAGAGCTTCTGGAGTGCATCCTGGCTCGATGACACCTATAGACCAGGCAAAACCTGATATTACTACTGCTGACTGCATTTCCAGGTCCTCATTCTGCTGCGCCACAGGAAGTACTCGTGCTTGGTGGTCGAGGCACAGAGTTACCAGGACTATTGCCTCCCTTTTGGAGACTCTCAGAAAGAAAGGTGTGGGAATCCCTATCACAAGAAGTAAAGTACTTCAGATCTGTCTGGAATTGGGGACCAGTGAGGAGAGGTGAAAATGTATGTAGTAAATGTATAAACAATCAAATTATTTGGAAGTGACATGCTGTATGACTGTAAAATATAAGCTGGGTGATATTCTATATGTCAAAAAATTCAATGAAAAACTACCAACAAGTATTGCCCGCCAGATATATCTCATTCCTCTGTGTCGTAGCACTCCATTGTGGTCCAGAATCTATTAAAAAGACATCATTGGGCCATGTTGCACTAATTAATATAATTAGTGCTAATTAATTCCCATGAAAAACTGCATTGTAGTTCATGAGTCACCCCCACGTATAGCATGCATTTGTATATTTTTACTAGCTCACCAAATGTGTATGGATCCACAGCTGAAAATAGTCCCAAACAAATTCGATCGGTACTCCGGTTTAATTATTAGCTAACGACTACAGTGCCCTGCTATTGTTGGAAAGTATTTAGTCTTCTAAAAAGAGAAAGCTTAAAATCATGGCCTGTTATAGAAGATTAATGCCTTCTGTAGGAGCAAATGCGCTCAGAAATTATTAGGAGACAGGGGCAGCTATGGAGGTAGAACAGGTCGTCCACTAATCGGAAGATCTGTGGTTTGATCCCTGGCTCCCCTAGAAATTTACCAGCTGCTTCTTTCAGGCTTCTGATAGTGGAGTGTGACAGGCCAGGAAACAGGATGTAAAAGTGAAATCTTGATGTTCTTGTTTCACACTTAACTGTAGGCTACCTAGTTTCCCCCAACAAATGCTCATTGGATTTGTAAATCACTGATAAACAGCTAAAAAGTGACCTCATAAAAGCTGGAATGAGAAGTCACAGGTGGGTTTTATAGGATATGCTGCAAAAGTTTTGGACCCATAAAAGAGACACACAACAGCAAAAAAACCCAGGCAAAATCTGAACTGAACACATATAATGGCTGATCAGAGCGTTTTAGAAAAAAAGACAAACTCTATCAACCCAGCTAAAGACAAGACAATCAGTCTTTCAGTTTCAGTATTTTAACAATCAATCAAAACAAAAAACAAACTAATTAAGCTAATAAAGAACTAAACTAAATATCTTAACTAGCTGCAGTATCTCCACTCCAATCCAAAATGGAGAAAAAAAGAAGAAGAAAGAAAAAAAAAGGAAGCTTATTGTCATTTTGGGGAACCAAGCCTTTAAGTATAAAAAAAGTCTAAGCTGGTGCCAAAGTTAATATTATGTTGTTGTTTTGTTCTAATAATAATAATGTCATTACTGTTATTACATTTAGCTGGTAGCAGTATTGGTAGCAGGCATGGCGTCATCATCAGCGTGCTGCTCAGGACCCCTGGTGACGTGAGAGGTGGAAGGTCGACACCAAGCGACAACAACACCACTGAGCTTTCATGCTGGACAGAGGAGCATGAAGGGGACCTAGCTCTGCGTACCTCTGCTGGTAAGTTTACTAAAGGGTAACGAATAACGCCGGCCACAGCTGTGTATGTATAGAAACGGAACCCCTTTAAAACTGTCGGACTGCGGACTGAGATAAGGATCCCCGGGGACGAAGCGCTCACCGGTGAAACGCTTGCTAGCATTAGCATGTTTGCTGGCTCGCTATTACGTGTCAAGACTGTCAACCTGATTAGCTCCCGTTTGTTATGCAACCAGTTTTAACGTGTTAGGGATTTTTTGCAGGAAAAGGCAAAGAAGAGCCTCAAACCAGCGTACAGTCGTTAAAGCAGCAGATTGCTGTCATCCTCACTCAGATGTTGTTTTGGTGGCCGTCTGAATTACTAACGTTAGCATGCTAACGTTAGGGGATAAGGTGTGCCTCAAAGCATATCACTCGGAGGCGTCTTTAACTTGAGTTAACGTGAGATAATTTAAGTAATATCCACAGACTGTAGGTAAAACCTCTCAGTGACAGCCACGTCATTTCGGACAAGAGCTCAGAGGCGGTTGTCAAGGTCTGTTTTTAAGTAGAGTTAGCTGGGTCATGTTTTGCCAGGTGGAGGCTAGGCTACCGCCAGGGTTAGGGTGGGCCGAGTAATTTGTGTTTAGCCCTACCCACATATTTATTAGACACTGTTGTTTTAAACAGGTTGGTTTGGTTTGCTGTGTTTGATCTATCAACAGTTCTTGGATGACTGGGTCAGTTTGCAATCTGTAGTCAAAGAACGTTAGTAAGTCTGTCTTCCATTAAAACAGGAACTTCTTCTCGAGCAGCTCTTTTTTGTCTGCACATGAAAATCAGTGAGACAACAAATATCTTGCATAATGGAATAAATTTGCAATATAATATAATATATTTTTGTGCTACTAAATGCTAATTATTGTTTTGATTATTCACTGACATGGGGTGGGTAATATGGATTGAATTCTGAATAATGCTAAATGTAATTTAGTAATGTTTTGATTAGTAAATTTTCTGGAAATTCAGTGTTTATAGATAATATAACATATTGGAATATCTGTTTTTTGCAGAGTTGATATCTGACAAATCGAGGTACGTATGATCTATGTGGTGTTCCTTTAATATCTGCTTCTCTGTTCAGCTGTACAGCACTGCTGGTGTTAATGAGCCTCTGCTTGAATGAAACACTGCAGACTGACTGTACAGTCTCTGTTCCAGGATGGCAGGAGTGTTCGATATAGACTTGGAGACTGAGGACGTCAGCGATACAGAGGTCTGTATCCCCGATCATAAACACCGAATAATAACATGATCCATTTAATTGTGTATATATAATATCGCCTATGAATTTCCCCATTTGTCCCATTAAAAACACAATGATGTTTTCTGGTGGCGCTGCTCAGCGACGTCCCAGGCGATAGTACTGCAGCAACTGCACAAGTTGGACTTATGTCTATGTTTTTGTTGTATGTCCGCCGTTTTTCCTCTGTATGTATGTAATGTCTTGACTGTGCACTATGTGCCCAAGAAAAATCTCTCCTCGGAGACAAAGAGCTCCTCTCATGTCATCAGTATGGCATTAAAGAGATACGACACGTATTTCAAAATGGTGATTTAAAATCTGAGTTTAATTTGAAGTTGTAAACAGAAGCAAAAAGACGAAAAACACTGAGTTGTCACGTTTTCAAAACATCTCCCAAGCATACGCCACGCAAAGCACTTTGTCCAGTCAGCATAGTCATTTAAGTTGGCTACATCACTCTGTTGTTTCTAAAACCAGCAGATTGGCCACCCCTACAACCATGAGCCACAATGACAGCCATGAACAACACTAAACACCTCTGTTTGGCTAAGGTGTAATTTCAAATGTTGACTTACTATTATGACTTTGTTTAACCTCACTGGCCTGCTGTTTCCCACCTGTAGGATGAGGCCTGTGACTTCACAGTGACAGAACCAGAGAAGTAAGACATGTTTTACAATACACACAATACATTTAAAAAAAAAAAGGATGCTGATATAGTTGGGGGGGAAAAAAATCTTTTTGTACTTCTCTGTGCCACGCTCATGCCAGTGGTCAGACGGAGGAGGTGGAGTTGACCAGTGAAATAGTCAACAGAGACAGTGAGAGAGTTGGACCGGACTGCTTTGAACTTCTCACTGTGCTGGGGAAAGGAGCCTATGGCAAGGTGGGTGTGTGTGTGCACCATGCTAGTGTATCCATACACACTGTTGACATCTTCTTAGAGAGAGGTTTCTTGAAATTGTGCAGTGGCTTGCTTTGTTTTTTTTTTTTTCTTCTTAGAAAAGTAATCCCAGAAGAAGACAGCATGAAGTCATATGTTCATTGTGAATGTGCTCTATGATGAAGGAAGGAAAATAATCTATCTGCACGGTGGTATTTGTGGAGCAGCCAATATTGATACCTCACTGAGCAGGAGTGTTTGAGTAACCATGACTGGAACTGTCAGATAATGTCTGACATATATAAATAAAATTACATTTCTCTCTTTTTTTCCCCAGGTTTTCCAGGTGAGGAAGGTTCAAGGTGGTCAGATGGGGAAAATATTTGCCATGAAGGTCCTGAAAAAGGTACTTTATCACAGCCCACCGCTTCCTCCATTCATGCTTTTCTCTCCAAACAGCCCTTTATCTGCCTTTCCTTCTGTTCGTCCTCCTTTCTTTCCAGCTCCCGCTCCTTACTTGTCTCCTCCTTTGACTCTTTCAGCACTGTACTGTGCTCACTTGTCTTGTTCATTTATATTTAGGCTAAGATCGTGTGCAACGCTAAAGACACGGCCCACACACGAGCGGAGCGGGAGATCCTGGAGACTGTGAGACACCCGTTCATCGTGGATCTGCTCTACGCCTTCCAGACTGGGGGGAAGCTCTACCTCATACTGGAGTGTCTGAGTGGTAAGACAGAGGCTCTTAAAAATGGACTCCCATATTTGTTTTGCATTCATGGCCATGAGGTTGTTTGAAGGGAAGTGGTGGGGGAGAAAAAGATGGATGGATGGAAGGGAGATGCCTCTATCCTCACTAACCCTGATGTTCTGTTGTCACCAGGAGGGGAACTGTTCATGCAGCTGGAGAAGGAAGGCATCTTCATGGAGGACACCGCCTGGTAAGGACGCTCAGCAAAATGTTTGCAGATAAGCTGAAAGTCCCAGTGTGCACAGCTTTAGCATGGTCATGATATTGAACTGTTTGACTGGAAATGACTACTTTTTCATTTAGGTCATGGACTAAAGTCATTTCTGTGTGTGCAGTTTTTATCTAGGAGAGATCACCTTGGCCCTAGGTCACCTCCATTCTAACGGGATTATTTACAGAGACCTTAAACCGGAAAACATCATGCTCAGTCACCAAGGTAACCCTCAGTACAGACTATGTGGATCAAATACAAATATTTAAGAATGTCTGGAATGATCATAAATATATACCTGGGTGAGATTTCAGAAATAATTTCGGACTGCTTTTGAATACAAACCGATTGACTGAATCACTTGTGGATCATCCAATCAATCAATAATATGTGATCTTAATCTAAAAGCTGAATGTAGCTCTTGATGTCGCAGTGAAACGGAAGTTAAAGCGTCTTCAGCTTCATTAATGTGACGTATGTCCTCGTGAAGTGGAGGGCGGGGTTTAGTTACAAGAGATGGGGAAAAAATTCTACATGGAGCAAGACTGTTAGCCTCCACACACACACTTCCCTCACACTTTGCTATGTGAGCAGTAAAATTCTTAGGAAACGCAAACAAAGTTTTGTGCCAGCTAAAATCCAGACACAGACATCTGATGATAAAGCTCTGCTAGCTAGTCAGAGATAAGAGGCGTGTGTGGTTTTCTATGATTGCTGAGGTTAGCTAGTCATCCTAAATCACATAATGCCTAACGGCAGGTACCCGCCCCTGCGCCTGAGATGAGGCACTAAAACTATTTTTATATTTTACAAGAAAATAAAATTTAGAATACATATTTTTGTGACATAGCATGTAACAGGAGTTTAAAAAAAACAAAAACTAATGCAGGGACACAGTGAATTGAAAAATGCATTGTCCAAGTAGTAGTCCTGTCTCTTTAATGATAATGGATACCAGCTGGTGTATTTAAAACAAAGTTAAAACACAAATCAAAATGTTTGTTTCAGTTTTTTTTTTGTTAGGTCTGAAATGTCAGCTTGAATTTTGTTCCCCCCCAAAAAATACCCTGTGTGGTTCGATTGTGTTGTTTCCTGTTCCCTGCTTTGCGTTGCTTTTGAAATGTCATTTTGAGTTTAGATGAGTGTCATTTCCTCTTGCTTCTGATATGAATGTGGCCGTCCACATTAACCCCAGATGCTGTTATTTCAGTGGTTTTTCCCCTTCTTTTTAAAGGACACATCAAGTTAACTGACTTTGGCCTCTGTAAGGAATCAATTCACGATGGAAGCGTCACACACACCTTCTGTGGCACCATAGAGTACATGTGGGTAACTTTTCCAACATCAACACACTGCCATTCTCTTATTCCCTAGACTGTGAACTGTGTATCTGTATGTAAATCTGCTATTTTATTTCAATTCAATTTGTAAGTCTTTGCATGATTCATCCTCTGTATTTCAGTACATTTAGAAACAAATACATTTCCTTTTGGGTTTTAGTTTTACTTTTTTAATCATCATTGACAAATCAGCGGCCATTCATCCATTTATCCCTGACCACACACATCCTCACCCTATTTTTTTTTTTTACCTTGTTTGTGTATGTCGTCCTCTCTGCCAGGGCTCCAGAGATCCTGACCAGGTCAGGTCACAACAGAGCAGTAGACTGGTGGAGCCTGGGGGCCCTGATGTATGATATGATGACCGGATCAGTAAGTTAGAACTGTGAGAGAGATTTGTTAATGATGAGGAAACAACGTGGGGAAAGATGTTGCTGTAGATCTCCCTACATACTCATGTCCAAAACACCTCTAAAGGATGGCATCCTGCAAGGAGGCAGCCTTTCTAGATTCTCACATCGCCCCAATTTTACTCCTCTTATTGTGAAAGAGTACTAAATCGCGAGTGCATTCTAAAATATTGCACGTGCGATTGTAGTACCTGTCCTCTCCGCAGCGCCACGCAACTTTCAAATTTCTTCCATCTCACAGAGAAAAGAAGTCAGGTTGAAACGAAATTGGGTTTATTGACATGAATGCTAATACAACAGTTTTGCCAAAGCTAAAGTAAAACACAAAAAAAATCAGCTTCTCCTCCAGAATCTTCTAATTTTCCAGAACTTCTTTGGAGCCTTTTAAATAATTTCTTACAGACTTAGTTTCTGAATATGCAGGATGCAGGTTTTTACCAGATTTCACTGCCAGGCAGAAATCTTATGGCCTAGGTATTTTATTTCGGGAGAAAAACAGGAAACAGGAAACTTACTGTAGGGACTGTAAAAAGGACGGAAACACTTTCAACTGTTTACTGAACATCTCTGCATCACAAAATACATGGCAGTGCATTGTTTACATCTCTGTAACACAGGAGATGTGGACTTGGGATTGTGCAACTCTTCTCTATAACACTAGTGACCCTCACTTAGACATTACTGCCATCTTGTGGTCTCTGTTAGTTACTGTAACCTTTTTTTTTTAAATTCACAAGGCAAACAAATTCAATATTTCTTTTTACTACAGTGTTTATAACAGTTTAACTAAATGAATAACTGCATGAGCTGTGTTGCTCTATCTGTGATATTACATAAGCTTCTTATCGCTGCTGTGACAGATTTACATTTTTACTTACACATAAGTGAAACCAGTAGTTTTGAGCTCCTTTAGTAAACACTGCCTCCCTGTGATTCTCCACCAGCCTCCATTCACAGCTGAAAACAGAAAGAAGACCATTGATAAGATCTTGAAGTGTAAACTCAACCTGCCCCCGTACTTGACCATCGATGCAAGGGACCTCATCAAGAAGGTTTGTAACTCGCACACAAAAACACGGATGGATGATGTCCAAATGTAACTTCACTTTTTTGTCCATGGTTTTTATCAACTACAGTCAGCGTTAGACACGTAGAGAGCAGTGGCTCCTTTTTTACTGATTGAAATGACCGCGTGTCCTGATGCACACATCTTGAAAGAATCAAAAAAAGAATCAAATTGGCCACATTCTCACATTTCCTCTGTTTGCATTTATGTGTCACTGATCAGTGTCTATGAGGCTTCTGCCCCCACTCAAACTACTCTGTTTGATATGTTGGTTGAATTGCTCTTCGGTCTTCATAACCACCATTAAAGAGTTTCCCAATTGTGGAGCTAAAAATGTGCTCGTTCTCGTTTTTGCCGTGATTTGGTAATATGTCACCACAAAACAAACTAAAAGCTATATGAAGGCTAAGAATTCAGAGAATTGAGTGTCCTGTCAGTTGTGGTATGTGATGTATCGCCGCAGCTTTTCTAGTCAACACTGTGTTTCAACAGGGTGAACTACAAGAAATGGGATCCTCTTTGATTTTTATTGCAAGGTGGATGCTTGCTGTTGGTCAAAATAAATATATTGTAGATAGGGCTGTGTGATATGACAAAAAAAGTCATATCCTGATATAAGTCATTTCATATCCCGGTAACGATATATATAGAATTTCAGAATAAATTATTTATTAAATAGAAATGTCGACCTGAGAAGAGCTCTTATCAGCTAATTAACTCAAAACACCTACAAAAGCTTCCTTAGAGTCTTAGTCTCTCAGTCTGGAAATTAAATGTGAAAGCAAGTGAAATAGAAGAGGGAAAAGAGATGAAAATGAGCTTAGAAGAGAGGAGTGAATAGAAGATGCCAGAAGTAAATGTAAGAGAACTTTTGCATCTTTTGCTTGATAAGTTTCTGATCAGTAGAGGGAGCGGTACGGTGGAGCTTAAATTTGTAAAGTAAATTAGGGATGCAAACTTTGAATCTAATGGGGAGACGTTTTGTTGGTGATTTCAATGTGGAAATGAAATGCTTAGTAATTATCCAGAAATTGAAGAAAAATAAATTCTTTGAAGATTGGATGATCGTGTTATAATCGCACCGCAGCCCTCTGAATGCTAATCAAATGGAATCGTGAGGTGCTGAGAGATTCCCACCGCCAATGATGATCAGAAACTGTTAAAACATATTTCTACTGTACTTTGGTTATGTAACTTAAAAATAGTAACATCATAACATCATGTTTTGGATTAACTACAGCTGGAGAACATTTAAATAAAAAATAGATTGTAGCTCTGCAGGACGATTATTTTCCAAAGCAAGATTCATCTTGACATGACCAAATACCACAAAGCTAACGAGAGGACGAGACGTTCCAGAGCAGCACAGCAGCTCCAGCCTGTGATACTCACATCTCTCCTACTGCTATAGCTAACATCTCAACAGCACCATGTCTTGGTGAACAAGAACGTAAAGTGATTTCCGTGGGCAAGCCATTAAAAGTTACTTGACACACACATCATGGCTGGAACTGCTGGAATAATGATGTGTGACTCAACAGACTTCTCTCTTTGGTATGAGCTGCTCGTTTTTAGCTTGCATGGTCTGATTCCTCCTGTTCAGTATTACCCAGTTCTGAGTTAACTTCACTCTCCACCACGTTTGTTTATCCTGAATGCAAATTTCTTTTCCGCAAAACCGGTATATGTGGAAAAACAAACCGCGGCGAAGTTAGTTTCAAGTTGGATATTAGTTGTATGTTTACATACATGAAAGTAGCTTCACTGCAGTGGAAATATTAGGGTAAGTGTGGAATTTGCGACACAATGTTGTTAACGTTAGAGCATAGTTATTAATGATAGACGTTTTTCTGTCGTCAAACATTAGATTTCGTCTTATCGCACAGCCCTAATTCTAAATTTATCAATAAAACCACATTCAATGAACAAAACCCAAATGTAGTCCATTGTGTTGTTGGATAGGGCACACAATATATTCCAGATTGTTCAAACAACGTAAAAAGAAGGAGCCCATGCTGGCTTTTTGTTGCTGTTAAACTCCGATCCTCTCTTTTTTTGTTTGGAAAGGTGCATTGCCATGCAACCCCCCCAAAAAAACTAACCCTGCAGAGAAATCCTCTTTAAAACAATGCATCCACTAAAATGGGAGTAAACCTCTTTGTGCGGTCGCACTGTACCAACCAGCAAAGTGTAGATTCAGTCAGCCAGGTTTTCTACAGGCGAACTCCTGCAACTTTAAAACTAATTAGGTCTAACTATATTATTACATCACATGTATTTTGACATTTTCTTTCTCTTTTATAATTATTAGTTATTATTATGACTGCCAAAGGATTTCTTGCAGCTGAACAGATGGTAAATGTGTATGCTGATATTTGGTCTAATATTCTAACAAATATTATTAGTACCATGAAAATAGTAGTCCTCCCAGATGAATGAAAATCATTTACAGTTATATTAATGAATCTGTCCCCACTAACTGATTTCTATTCTGTCCCTCTCTACTTTAATTCTGTTGCTGTCTTGGCATGACTGCTCATAAGAAACAGAACTTTTGAAACAACTCAAAATATTTGGAAACTGATTTTGAAGTGATTGATTATTTCAAAACGTGGGTACTACAGCGCACACGATCGATCTTTCTAGTGACATGTGCTGCTTTGTCTTTTTTTTTCTCCAGCTGTTGAAGAAGAATCCAGCCCAAAGACTTGGCTCCAGTAAAGCAGACTGTGCTGATATCCAGGTATCTAACTGTGGTAACCTTTCCACCTCACACACATACTCAAATAGTGATAGTTGACCTGGTATTAGCTTCGTATATGTTAATATTTTCTGGTTTCATTACTCCTCCATGACAGTGAAGTGAATAATAAAGAGTTGTGGACAAAACAAGATATTTGAGGACGTCATCTTTGGGCTTTGTGAATCTGTGATCGACATTTTTGACAATTTTTTTTGACAATTTTTTGACAGTTTTTCTTACTTTATAGACTGAACAACTAATACATTTATCGAGGAAAAAAATCAATGTATTTATTGACAATAAAAATATTTGTTAGTAGCAGCCCTACTGGTGGAACACTGTTTATTATCAAGTATAAAACCTCCAGTTTTCAGTAGGAGCTATTGAAGCACATCAAACAGGTAGTAGGTCGTCCAGGCAGTGACTTGCTTGTCATAGATTGCCATTAAAAGATTTACATTTACATTTACTCATTTGGCAGACGCTTTTATCCAAAGCGACTTACAAGTATCAACAGAGCATCAAATATAGATCTACAACTGACAATGCATACTAGTAAGAGCTCATAGTACATATCACATCAACGGGTAAATACCTAGGGAAGGAAGAAAGTTAACAGAAAGTGCAATCAGAACAAAAAGTGCAGTCAATACAAGATAAATTGTAGGGATAGAAGAAGAAGAGCACAGGAAGTGCATGTTAGAGGTTAGTTAGTTAGACATGTTATAAGAGGAAGTGTTCTTGGAAGAGATGAGTTTTCAAGAGCTTCTTGAAGTTAGAGAGGGACGGCCCTGCTCTGATGGCGTGTGGTAGCTCGTTCCACC
>JAPMOB010053591.1:0-18994 GCA_029875015.1 Lepomis gibbosus | reverse complement strand
AGATAGATAGATAGATAGATAGATAGATAGATAGATAGATAGATAGATAGATAGATAGATAGATAGATAGATAGAGATATATCTTATCATTAGTAAAACTATATAAATTCCAGTTAAAGCAGTTTCATTTTAGTGGGTTGTTTTCCTTTAGTCTCTAATTTGATCATGCGAAGTGCTAACTTGTCAATGATAATTATTCATGCAGAAGAAGTTCAACATTTCGAAAGTTTGCTGTAGCACGTCAGCCTTTTGTTAATGTCCCACTCCATCTGGGCTGTCATTGGTCGGTTCATGAAAGTAACTTTGATGAGCAACTTTATGAGAAGTTCAACATGTTTGAATAAAAGACACAATTTCCCCTCACTCTGTCTCCACTGAAGAGATCAGCAGGCTGGCGAGAACAGGAACAGGTGAGCATCACATAGTGCCCATTGGGTAATGTTGTTTATTTAGGGCCATATTAACTGCCCAGAGAGAAGCTTGTGAGAAGTGACTGTGCGTAAGAAAAAGTCACGGTACCCCCAAAGAATCAAATGTAGAAGTGCCAGCCCACTTCAAGCACCATCATGAGCAACGAAGTTGGGTGGATATCAGTTTCTCATAATATAATCATGTACTTATGTGAAATCATGCTTTAGTCTTATTTATTGATGAGAAAGCTTTATACTGAATACTAGACTCATCAGCCAGGCTCCCAAGGGGCCCATGTGGTTTTTGTCAGGGTTTCTGGATCTCACAGGATGTGTCTATGAGACACTGTAAAGTGCCCTTTCATAAATCCTTTTTTGGACATACAGGTTTTTCTGTTGGGAAGATCAATATGTAGAAACCACAGAAGTCAGAATGGATCATGACTGAGATCATTTTTAACAGTTTTCTATGGAGAGAGCAGTCGTGTAGCCATGAATGCTGTGGTGGTTTGTCATTAAGTTTTGTGATCATTTATTGCGTCATTGTGTGTTATGCTGTTGTATTTGAATTTTCTTCCATCTGGCCACAGGCATTGCAAGCGGTAAGCTTAGGCTTTAAGTATTTGAGAGACATCTTTCGAAAATATCCAACTAAAAACTCACTTCACCACGGTACGTTCTTCCACACGTGCCAGTGTTGCAGGGAAGACACTTGCATTTAGAATAAACAAACACGGAGGAGAGTGAAGTTTACTCCCATGCAAGCAAAAACCAGGAGCTCATATCTAAGCATGAAGTCAGTATGGACAAGCCACACGACACTATTCCAGCAGTTACAGCCATGATGTGTTTGTAACCTAACGTTTAATGACTTGCCCACGGACATTCAGCTTACTTTCTAGTTCACCAACACACTGCTGTTGTGATTTTAGCTATAGCAGCAGGAGAGTCACAGCGAGTGCGCCTTGATTCTTAACAATTGTTAAAGTAACATTTGAAATATCATGTACTGTAACTACTAAACACATCTTCAGCCGCTATTCAGTCAGATATACTGCAGAAGAGAAACTTACTTAGTGAAATCTGTTAATGTTGCACATAATCTATTTCCTTTTTCTTTTGGCAAGGTTTTCATTTATATTTGTTACTCCTCTCTTCACCTCTGTGCTCGGTGTTACTCTTCTCGGCTACCTGAGGATGTAACAATGACTATCGTTATTATCGGCTTGAGGACAGGCTATACGAAACACCATATGTAATTGTATTATTGTATTCACAGCTGAAGGCTAGATGAGGTTTTAACTGTAATAATTACAGAGCATAAAGAGCTGCCTTCAGAGTTCAGCACATCCTGTTCCCTGTTTAAACCTAACCCCCCCCGCAATCGCAATTTGTTATAAGTGCAGTAAATATGAATTAACACTAATAATTAAGGCTTTCTAGTAACTGTTGTATGGTTTAACATTTAATCAGGTAATCTAACAGATTATATTAGGAAAAAATGATAAGTTAACGGCTATATTTAGAAAAAGACTTCAGAAATTAAAGCGCACTGAAGCGTGCACAGACTTCAGTTCTTTCTGATGACAGCATGGCTATTCATTTTTGCCAGAATGTCACTAACTTCTAACCCCCAGACCAGCACCTCTCACCTCCAAATCCCTCCCAATCATCAATCTTCTCCCACCTCCCACCACTCTCACCTTCCTCTTTCCAGGAGAATGAGAAGTACTAACAAGTGAAATAAGCTCGGGAATACTTAAATGATTGGATTATGTGAGAAAATAGTGTGCCAAAGGTAAGGACAAGAAGCATTATCCCTTCCTCATAAACGCTGCCAGCAATCTCCTGTTATGAGTTCCTGTTATGCACAGGAGAATAATAAGCCAGTCTCTTCTCATCGCCGAGAACAATAATGAGTTCGCTGTGAAACAGTCGTTGTGGTTCAGTAGCTGCACCTTTTTGATTCTGATGGCTCTCTTTTTTTTTTTTTTCTTCTATCGTGGAGCTCTATCGTTTCTATCTTTTTCTTGCTCTCTCCCAGTCTGCAGTGAGGAAACTCCTCTCTGGCCATCAATCCCCTGCAAATACGATTAAAGCACTGAGTCATCATTTGGCCCACAGGGTGTACTTTCCAAAGTAAGGCTGCGGGTGGGTGTGGGGGTGTGTCTATGTCTGTTTGTCTATCTGTGATATGTCAGAGGGTTCAAAGCTGTGGATTTGGGCGAGGACTCGTCTATCCAGGAACAAAATGGGCAATCCCATTCCACTACATCTTTCTGTCTCTTTGAGATTCAGCAGGGAGGGTAAGGCATGACCAAATGCGCCCAGATATCCTCACCCCTCCAACTTCTTCTGCTCCCATCACCCCTCCCTTCTCTCCCCCAATCCTCATCCAAGGCTCGAAACATAATTTTGGCTGCACCCCGCCAGTGCAGGGTATTTTTCTTTTTTTTTGTCTTTTTCTTTAGAGCACAGCGCCACATTATGACAGAGGGATAGAGAGACAAAGCAAAGGGTAGCAGATGGAAACTGAGGGTCTAAAAGGGGCTTGATGCTTCTCAGAATGTCAAGTTGAATTTCTCGGGTCATGCTGGGAAATGAAAGGGCCTTCATTGTGGAAATGATGGCAATTGGAGCTGTTCCTTCCTCCTCAAAGGAGGCCTACTGTACTTTAGAACTACTTAAATGCAGAGCTATTTTGCTGTCTGTCAGATGTAGCAAGAATGTCACTACATCTGAAGGCACTGGGATTTTATTTTCTTGATTACTGAGATCAGAAGACTGAGCGAAAAAGAGCTCCACTGTTGATTGCAACAGCCAGCGACAGACTTGTCACCACGATGCTCCAATCACAGCACAAAACCACATTATTGGTGACATATCATTTTGTCTTAGTGTGGACTGCTGGTAAACAGTAAACAATAGAGATTTTAACCATGGCTGGCTGTCATCTGAATTAAAAGAGCCACGTAATATGTAATCTGGTTTGTTTTGACAGGTAACACAAATTAACATTCTCACCAGCAACCAGTGACATGTACACAAACACATATTAAAATATCGTGTGCAGATATACACACGATACAACAGCACAATACATTTATTGTATTTTGCTCGGAATGATTCTTGGAGGCAGGAAATGTATCTTCTCTGACTGCCTCACCAAGCCAACTTGTAGGTGTTTGTCTATGTATGGGTTCTGTTTCACTCTAACTTATGAGTCAGTACGCCATACACTTTGTCCTGGTGTGTGAACTCAGAGGGCAATCGCTAGAACAAACGCTTTGAATGAAGTTCATTTGTCTAGTACAGGCAGGTGTGTTTGCTCACGCTCTGGATCAAGAGTAGTACCTCTGTTTCTGTGTGTGTGCGCACATCTGAGAGTGACAAAGAGCTTTCAATGCACGCAGTGAGTACATCTTCAGCCTGTACACTTCCCACAGTGTTGTACTCCGAAACTATATGACTGCACGAGCAAAGACTGTTGATGAAAGAGCCTGTGAATCAGTTGTGATGTGGCTGCTGCTAAAGGCGGTAATGAGGAGATTTCTTTTGCTCCGATTAGAAAGACACAACAATCAAATGTTGATATTGGTTTGCTGAGCCTCTCCTCCCAAGATGACTAGATTGAAGCTGCCAAAGTTTGCATTTTAAATATTCACCAAGCAGCTCAAGCCCAGTGGAGATTTTTTTTTTTTTTTTTTTGAGGGACGAGAGTTGATTGATCAAATCAATCCTCATAGTTGCGAAGAAGTCAAGATCTGGTCTGCCGCCTCAACTCGTGAAGCTGAACTCATCTTTTTGGTCCGTTTTAATTATGAATGACATTTGCTGAGCAGTGGAGCAACTTGATGAACTGCCAGAAGAAGATGAAGGTTGCTATTAGCAGGCAAAGTCAATCATTCAATCAATCAGTCATCTATGCAAGTTGCATTGGGGAAACTGGGAGTCATTTCTGTCTTGTCTGTTTAAAATATTTATCCAAGAAACTTTCATTTATGAGCAGGAGTGAGTTTGTTCATTGACCGGGTCTTTAGCCTGCATGCAAACACAGTCCCTCCCTAATAATCCAAGCTGCAAACCTGCATATAAACACAGTTGGCACCACTCCTGGGGCGTCCTTCCTGCCAGAAGTTTGCAGACACAGGACCAGCAGGTGACAATTAGACAAAGTGACACGTTATATAAATATGTATTTATAGAAGCTGGGCAAAAGTAGAGCTAATCAATAATGCATATATAATTCATTAGGGCAATCAACTTATTCTCTCCACCACCACAAGCCAACACAGCACAGATAACATCTCCATTGGCTGGTGTCCGTTTAATTGATTGGTGATGTGACCACTGAGGTCGAGAGAGGAAGGAAGCAGGAAGCGGAGGAGAGGATGGATTGGAAGGTGGAGATGAAGATAAGGTGGGTGCATGTGTGCTGACTCAAGCTCAGTTTTAGTGTGGCATTAAGACTCTACTGTTTATGGATTTTACAACAGTACTGTACTTCAGTCTGTGTAGCGAGCATCACAACCGGTTCTGGTGCAGTAAAATGTGTGTGATTTTTATCGTGCATCAGTTTATAACGACAAGGAAAACTTTTCCAAGAACTTTAACCAAACAACTTTAAACTCAACAATGGCATGAATTAACATTCTGGACTTGAATGTTATCCCGTCACTAACGCTTACACACTGAACCTTTAAAAGGGTACTCTCAAGCAAGCAGAGACTGAGATAACCTGACTTATTATTCCAGAGTCTAGTTCAAGCTCGGAATTAATTAATTAAAATGAATTAGTTATCAACACTTTCTGCTTGATTAAATTACTTAAACACTGAATTAGTTATCAACAGAGTTTGTTAAAGGAATAGTTCAACATTTTGGGAAATATGCTTATTCCCTTTCTTGCTGAAAGTTAGAAGAAGATTGATACCACTCTCATTTCTGACTCATAGTGACGTTGCTTTATCTAAGATTAGCGTAACGACTGGAAGCAAGGGGAAACAGCTAGTCTGGCTCTGTCCACTGATAAGAATAGCTGCCTACCAGCACCTCTAAAGCTAAAAACTGGGCTAAATGAATACACATACTTTTAAGTAAGGTCAAAAATTTCAAGAGATCCGACTGACGAATCAAAAGGGAATCCAGCACACTAGTAACCTTAAAGCCCCTAATTTGGCCCATTTTTATATTCAGCCTGGTATGTCTTTGTTTGCTTATATTTCCTTGCTCAACGGCAATCCTCCAAACTGTCCACCATGAACATGACATAAAATTGCCACTTTGGGAGGTCAATGCTACTGCCAGTGTCCATCAAAAGAAAGGGCCTCTAAATCTGCGTGTCTGCTTGGTTTTTATTGAAGTGCTTTTCATATCTGAGCAAAAGCCACTCTTGAGAAAACCACCTTTGCAGTAAAGCCCTGCCTTATGTTTATGTTGCGAGACAGAGTTTATTACTTGAAGATTGCAGCAGATCCCCCCAAGGGCCTAATTACAGCTATCAAAGCAAAACTAATGGGCAAGGTATCAAACTGCAAATGCATCAATCAAGGACATATGCTAAACTGTGAAGGTCAAAATGTCCTGTCATGTGTCATCTCATCGTTTCTGTAGCCACAGTATGTATGATTCAGAACACACATGTTACATCGTGTACACGTACTATCTGTTCTGACTGCTTGTGTCGCATTCATGCTCTCACACACACACACACACACACACACACACAGCACCACCACTTCACAATCCACCCATCCGCAGCTGTCTCCACCCCACTGCATCTAGAGCAGGACAATTAGTAATCCATCACCGCTGTTTACAGTCTGGGTGGTGGCTCTGGAAAGTGAGAGATGAAGGGAGATGGGAGAGAGAGAAAGAGAGTAGAGAATATGTTAAAAAGGGTAAGAAAAAGAGGGAGGTCAAAATAGCAATGTGACGGGGGCAGAAAAATAGAAGTAAACAAGGGTAAGAGGACAACAGGGACAACTTCTTCACTCTGTGGGTCTCTCTCTGAGAGTGTGTGTGTGAGTCCTGTTTGCTTGTTTTGAATCATTGCAGTACACGGGCACAGTACACAGAGACTATTACGAGTCACCGCTGCTTTAGCATGCCAAATCAGGAATCTGTGCGGGCGTGTACATGCACTACCCCATGCGCATATTAATGTGCGTGCGCGCGCGTGTGTGTGTTTGTGTCTAGGAAATAAAAAGATGTAAGTGTGAGCTGTAAGATTTGGGGGCACCGTGGCAGGGAGAAGGAAGGAACAATGAGAAATGAAGGGAAAAGGAAGGAGGGATGGGATGAAGGAGGTGGATGAAATGGGAGCCCACTAGATGGCACTGTTGTGTGGTGAATTTCATTTCTCCATCCTCTGCATCCCCCTCTTTCTCTCCTCCCTTTTCTAGGTCTCTGTTTCTATCTCATGTTGTCTCTTCCTCTCCTCCCCCATCCTTCCAGTTCCCTCTCTCCTTCTCTTTACCTCCCTCCCCTGCTCTCTCTTTCTCTCTCCCCCTCTTTCAATGCGCAGCATGTATGATGGAGCCAGTTACAGCTCCATCAGCAGGGAATTGAACACATAGAACTGTAGGGCTCCCTGAATCAAAGATAGGTGCTTGAGAAACCCAGAAAGCGTATCCAAGGACAGAGTATGCTTGTTTAATTGACTGCCACCCTTACACACACATACACACACACACACAGACACACACACACTCAGATGCACCTTTTCATGCTCACAAATTTGTATGCAACATTTGAGAATTATCAGACACATGCTCATCTGTATGAACAATTGGAGCTGGCCTATTTTCTTGGCAGCGGAGAGGTGAAAGACAGAGGATGATGAGTGCATAAATAATACTTACTAATCAGAAAGGAGGTACAGTTTCTGCTAGGCTGAGATGACTGAAAAAATGGATGCCGGAGTGTGGGCGAGCTGTCAGCGAATAGTGGAAGTCAAGCTTAGGTGAGTGATCAGTGCAGAGGGTGGGAATAAAGGGCGATGGTTAACTGTTTTCTTGAGGTGTCGTGAGCGTGTTGAGCAACTTCAGGAGCGCCCTGCATACCTTCTGTTCTGATTATGAAGGTCTTTGTGTAGCACAAGAGGCAGCAAGCATCAGTTTATGTGTAATGCTCAGTGATATTGTTTATCTGTTTACTAGTTAGACACAAGTAGGAATTATTGTAAATGAGCAGCAAATAAATTGCAAAACAGGTACAGTTTGGAGTTAACGCGTGCGCAGACTGAATGTCGGCCGATTCTATTCACTTTGTATGGAGAGCATCTGGCCACTCGGTGCATGATGGACATGATGCTGGGAGTTGACTAGCCATTCAACTTGCAGTACGTCACGCAGTAGTACGTTTAATGGTCTGGTGCGTCCAGATGTGTCCTCGCTGGAGGCTGGCTCTCTGCAGTTTTACAGAGAGTTAGTGTTGGAGTGCTCATATAGCTATTACATTCTCATAATTATTCTAACATTATTCTAACAATTTCATATATTTTTAAACTGTGCTCCAATCAAATACGAGGCTGTGCCATGAAACTTTAAGATGTGTGGTTTCTCTGTTGGTCGCAGGTTAGCTGCACCATATTGCCAAATTAAAAAGGTATATATCATTTTGTTTTCTATGATGAGTTAAATCAGTAAATGTTTTGCCAATCTAATTCAAATTTAAAGAGCTTTATTTGTGCAGAGGATCAGTGCGTTTACCATTCGCAGAAACACAGCACAGTATACCACACACACGTCACATACCAGCAATCAATGGTGGTAAGTCAGGCTTGCAAACAACAATAAATACATGATAAATAAGTGATGAACACAACAAAATTGTTAAAACTAGATGAATGAATAAAATAAATCAACAATTTGCACATACATACAGACATACATACATGAAAGACTAAATCAACCATTCATGATTCTGATGGATGTGCCAAGGCAACAGAGACAATAGACCTGCCATATATATATATTACTGTTTGGAAAAGCATCTCCAAGCATTATTTTGTAACCACAGTAGTGGTGCTAGCTGGCACCATTGGATGGATTGCCATAATATATTGTACTTAGATTCATGGTCTTGGGTGATCCCCTGACTTTTCATCTAGTGCTACTATGACATTTGTTGTTTTGAGTGAAATGTCTTGACACTTATTGAATGGGATGCCATGAAATATGGGACAGATTTTCTTTTCCCCCTCAGGAGGAATTGTAGTAACATTGGTGTTTCCTTGATGTTCCTTCCATCACCATCAAAAGTCTTGCAAAACTAATGACATTCCCGTCAGCCTCAAGTGTTAAGTAACAAATGTTAGCATGGTATCCCTGCTAAACTAACCCGCTAAACAACCGTATGTGAGTGTTGTCACTGTGAGCAACTGTTAGCAGGCATTTAGCTCAAAGTACCTGTGTGCTGAAGTACAGCCTCAGAGACCTGCTAGCATGTTTGTAGACTTTGTTAGCATTTCTCCACAATCCACTAAAAAAATCAATATAAAAATTAGATAGTAATTAAAATTGTTTTAACTTTAATGGAAAACCCGACTTGAAAATTAGTTAATCAAATCAATATAGATAAAGCTTTCCTTAATACAGAAATTGTCAGGGTAAAACACTTTTAATTTATGTGCTCATCAATGTGTATATTTCTATTTTTTACTGCTATATAAAGAAAAAATGGTGCTAAGTGGGCAGCCAATAGTTCTAAAAATTCTAATTAAATTTCATATGTAAGGTCATCAGTGAGCTTTCGATCTGTCTCATAAGAACATTTTTACTCTTATTTAAATAGGCAATAGGTGCTGTATGTATTACTAGTTAACTGTGCTGGGAATTAGCATCATGAATATTAATACTGACATAAATCTTGGCATCCAGTGTTAGTATAGCTGGGTTGACCCATCCTTCACCCTTATCATTACTTACAATATCATGCCATGTTGATTCTGTTGCATATAATGGAATATTTCTTATTCTTCCCCTTCCTGAGAAAGAAGCTTTACAGGACTTCAGTCTCCCTTTCCCAGGAAACCCCTCTAGATGATATCCATTTACACTAGCATTCATTTCGAGCCTTGGATCGTTTCTGGGAAGCTATCATTTTGATGGAGGATAAGGGCTGCATGGAAACCCTCGGTGACGAAGCAGAGTAGTCCTTTGGCAAACTGTATGTCTAGACATCTAATTCAAATATGACCGTGTGAGTGATGGCTCTGTCCGTGGATGAGATTGAGTGCCGGGGAGTTTTCTTCTTCTTCTTGCACTCCAGAGAACTAAAACTGAGGAATAAGCTCTGTGACAGATTCAGATAGCATGAAGAGATACTGTCAGCACGTCACCTCAGGCAGAAATCCATAACTCAATATGTTTTTTTTCTTCTGATTTGAGATGTTTTTCCTGAGACGATAATTACCATTGAATTGGCAGTCGTCCTAATGCATTTTCAGCGTCTCTGTTTTGTTAACTCTGTTTCCCTTTCACTTGCTCTCTGCCCCCCCCCCCCCATTTCTCTAATAGTGCCAAGTAAATTATCAGATTGTTGACGAACTGTAACAGAAACCTATTTTCAATCTACCCACAGCTTTGCACCACAGTAGAAGGATCTGAGAAAGTAGTTCAGCTGAATCATGAATGTTTGAATAAAACGACCAACAACCTGTTTTCACTTCCTATCTGCACAGCTGTGAATGAGACTTAAGTTCAAGTCAGTATAATCTCCAATTCCTACCGCAAAATTGCTTATTTTACTTGACGGGTGTGATTTTGGCCCTAGGGGCAAAACCTGTGCTGAAAACTTGTGCTGCATATGAAAACTGTGCTTGCTGTGAGGTTTTGAGTGCTTACAAGGTATTGGGACAAGTGAACGTACAAATTGCAATTTCAGCTCCTGTTTTATAATATGTATAATTTATTAGAAGCTAGAATCACAGCTTTTACTGCTTTACATGATCTGATGAACATATAAAAAATCATTAGAATATTTATAACTGCAGAAAGTGGCCTGCATTTTTTTGGGCTGGAAAAAGACCTGAAGAGTATTGCTACAAAGAAAGATAATTCACATATAATAATACTTTTTTTTGGTTATGACGGTAAAAAAAAAGACGATATTCACACAAAGCACATGTGGACTGTACTACAATTATTTATGTCACAGGGAAAGAACCCCCCCCCCCCAAATCCTGAGGGAAAAACAAATTTCTACCCAAGTACAGTAATGCAGAAAAATACCCACAATAATGTCATCCATATCATCCCAAGGCTCGGCCAGCGAAGCTCTCTGGAGCTTTGCGCTCCTGCAGCCGCAGACACACCAGCAGCTTCAGATAGAAAGGTGAACAGACACACCCGCAGCTTATTCTCTGCTGCTGCTTTCTCACATGGTTTAACACATTCCTAAAGGTGCGTTCCCACCGAAAGCGAATCCAGTGTTTTGGGCGGCTTGATTACATACAAAGTCAATGCAAAGACGTGAATTCCTGCAAATTCGCTCCGGGCGGTGTGAACGAGGCGTTTGTCGCGCAATTTGCTGGTTTGCGCGAGTTCAGATTTTTCAGCTTGGGCGAGAAATTTGCTTGGCGCGATGTTGCAAAAGCCTGTCGGCGGTGAGATTGTCACCGGTGGCTTTGGAGCGTTGTTTGGAGAGGACCAGGCGAGGGGTGTAATGACAATCCACTGGCCGACTGGGATCTGCTTAAGAATGGGGAAGTGGACGGGGAGTAGCACTGCAGCTTTCGGACAAATAAACACCCGGAGTGGGTCTGGATTATGCTCTGACAACTACGCCGTTTACCTGCGTGAGGAGCTCAGAGTTAATTGTTTTTATTAAATTAGCTTTTTGCTAAGTTTTGAAGTGCAGTGTTTCCTCTGACCGGTGTCACTGCTGCCTCTGTGTCCCCCTCGCTTCAAGACACCTTTCTCTGTTTAGGACTGTCTGAGGGGATACTACCATACAAGCAGAGCAATAATGTAGGTTAATGCACAGCACAGTAGGTATTATAGGGCAGGCAGAGTTTTTTAAAAGTATGACTAAATTGTCGTTAAATTAGGACTTTATTCTCATAATATTACAACTTTTCTTCCAGACAATATCACGATTCTCAAAATGTCCGGGAGCACAGATGTGGGAGAGATTTTAAATGGTCAGAAAAGCAGAAAAGTTGCTGAAACACAGGTTTATAAATGAATTAACAAGAAATCATTTGTTATTGATGTGAATAGGTGCCACATGCACATTTAAAGAGGTTACTTCCGCAACCAAAAGAGGAGGGAGGACTAAACCATGCCTGCATGTGTGCTGACTCAGCAGGGGAGATATTACATGAGAAAAGTTGATATATTGAAGAATACGTATTTTAAAGTAATACAGGATGAGTCTCCTGCATTTTATTGTAATATTTATAATTATCACCTGGTACCTGAATTTTGTGTTTCCCTTTACATAAATAAACATATACATTTCTACCATAAATTGATGCACAAAAGACAGAAATTGGTGCAGAAAAAAAATCACCAGCAATAAATACAGATATGAAATGTGAAACATTTGAAAAGAATATTTAGTGGTGGCTCTTTAGCAGAACACTGACTCTTTCCAGGAGGTGTCTGTGTGTATTTTCCTGTGCTAGCATAATGTTAGCTACAAACCAGTTAGCATACATTACTGCATTTCACTCAGTGCCTAAAAGTACCTTTGAGTGTTTGAGTGATACTTAGTTGTTTGATTGTTTTTATCCAAGCACTTGCTTCCACCAGTGCTTTCCGGACAGTAAAGGATGCCCTAGTGTACACACTGCTTAAGAAAAGAATGAAGAGCGGCGCTAAAAGAAGCCAAGACCCACTTATGTTACTTATATCAGTGTTTTAAAATGTTCAGTCTGTTTCAATTTCCTGTGCTGGCACTGAAGAACACCAAAAAAGGCACAAAAAGGTCTACTAGTTTTGGGTTCATCAGACAGCTCATCAAGAAAGGTTTTAAATGTTGGAAAGTAATGCAGTAGTGACACGCTGACCACATTTTTTTCCTTCCATCCCAACCTCCTAATATGCTTTCTGATATCTGCAGTCACAAAAAGACAGCTATTTGTTTTAGCAAATAATTCTTGGCTTGAAGCCCGGCCTGTCTGAAAGCATAAATCTGTAAACTCTGCCTAACCCCAAAGGTTACGAGGATGTCCATCCCACTTGACATTCTTCACTTAAACACAGTTGAAAGCTCCTGGACCTGAAAAAACCCTGTATTGCATAGGACACTTCTCAGGAGATAGAGTGGGATACAAAAAAAAAGAACATTAAATTTCAGTTTGCCATCAGAGTGATATTATGTCGACTGACAGTCAAACTGGGTCAGTTTTGCAATATTACTGTTGGCATATCAAAGATTCTCAGTCCTGTCTGTCAACAGGCTAAATACTCCTCTCTCCACAGAGTTGTAAGTAGCCCGCCTGGTCACCAAGGGTCAGTCCAGTTTGTTGATTTAATCCTTGTCTGATGTTGTCGCAGCTCGTAGCCGGGCTCAAATGACTGCGGTGCCTGGCCGAGCAGGCCTCTCTGTTCAGCTGTCTGATAACACCTCTCCTCAGAGCCCGCCGCTCCGATCTGATCTGAAAGCTGATGAGAAGCAGTCACAGCGAGGTACAGGTGTTTATTGGAGAAGGTTTAAGTTCTTGCACCCAGCTGGGTAGAGTGGGATGGAGTGACGCAGAGCAAGGTTCACAGCAGAGAAGAGTGCAGTTGAACTGTTATGGCTCATCTCCAATGTATCTAAAATAAGAGCATCAAGTCAACCGAAAGATTTAATAGAATTCAGTACAATGAAGCAGTGATGACATATACTCACCACTTACATACTCTCCTCATGTAATATAATTTGCTAATGCTGTTAAGTAGTGTTATTGGCCTATGCATGCAACGGCACGAGAAAAGCCTTGCGGATTAAATCTTATATGCGTCTGTAGCATCTTGTGTGACTTTGGAAAACAGAATCGTTACATGCAAGTGCATTATTCATGTTTCACTGGACCTGGAATCTTTAATACTGTGAAAAGGAGAAGATGTGCAATATTGCTTCTCCAAGATACCCACAGCACATCTATCAGTCACAGCGGTCACATTTTCTTGCCTTGACAGAATTATTTAACTGAATATTTGACTCCGCTCAAATCCCAACTGGGAGCTGCCCAGTACAACTGCAGCGCCCTGCTGCTGGCCATTGAGCAGCTCCACTGGAGAAGGGGACTAAAAGCCTTCCTCAGTGGTATTTCAGTGGCTCTTGTTAAGACGAAGCATTAGTCATTTATTCCCTCCGTCCAGATCTTTGCCAGCCTGTCTGAGGATCTGAACTGGCAACCGTTTGGTCACAGATGCACTGGAGTCTTTATTAAAATTAATACTATTTTTTGAACTTTTAGGATTTTCGTCACTTTTCATAACTGCATGAGTGTGTGTGTGTGTGTGTGTGTGTGTGTGTGTGTGTGTGTGTGTCTCTATATATCTATATCTATATATCTATATCTATATATCTATATCTATATATCTATATCTATATCTATATATATATCTATCTCTATATATATATATATATATATATATATATATATATATATATAGAGATAGATATAGATATAGAGATAGATATAGATATATAGATATAGAGATATAGATATAGAGATATAGATATATAGATATAGATATATAGATATAAATATATAGATATATATAGATATAAATATAGTGTGTGTGTGAGAGAGCTTGCGAGTAAGTGAGTGTGTGCATCTCTTCATTTTGGTAATGGAAATTCTGGGAAGCCTTTAGTAGTTGCCACTGGTAATGGAATGAGGACATATGTATAATTTAAAGCTCTGCTACAGGCTCCCAGTGGAGCCAAGGTACACACACACACACACACACACAAACGCATCCACAAGACGCTTAATCACTGGCAGTGTTTCTTCATCTGAGTGAGTGAAAGTGGCACTAATACAGCACTGTAGTTTCAGCTCTCTTAAAGTCCCACCAAATATCCCCCTCTGCTTATTATTCTGCCAGTTGGCCTAGATGAGTCAAGACTACATAGCGATAATGTGGAGCGAAAAAGACACAGTGAAGCAGAGTTCAGCTCACTTGATGGAAGAGTAAAAGGGAGTTATAGTAAAAAAAAATTCAGGATTTGCCTGTCCTGTTGATCAGTAAACGAACCAGGCTGTTTAAAAAAAAAGTGAATGTTTCAATATTAACACAACTTGTTAGCAGGGCGTGTGTGTGTGTTTGTGTGCGTGTGAAAAACAGCAAAGTTTCATCAAGACCTTTATCCCCCAAATGTCAGTGATGCCTCCTGGCTTCAAGCTGTAATGCTGTGAGTATGAGTGTGTGTGACCCTCCCTCCTCTGGTGCTGCTTCTAAAGATGTTCTTTTTCTTTTTAGTTGAATAAGAGGGAGTTGTTGATTGACTTTCCCTTTTAAATATCTGTGTGTGTGTGTGTGTTTATTAAAAAAAACCTCTGTTTGTGGGACCAAATGTTAATCATACTTAAATAAAATGTGCCATTTTAATTCAGCTATAACTCACACTATTTACAATGTCTTAAGCTGCAATAATCAATATAGTAATGTACTGAGTGATATGTTTGTCTTATTTGAACTAGCGTCTGTGAACACTGTGACACTGGTAACATAACAGTAAAAGACTAAGATTTCCTGGGTGTTAGTGACGTGAAGCTGTGAAGCCTGCAGCTACCTATGACATTGATTTGTGGGAGATTACAGCCAACAGGCAAGGATTTTGTTCCCATTCCGACTCTGCCACTACGAGCAGGATTTGGTGCGGCACTGGTATTGTTAACATTCGTTTTGGTAATACAGCTTCTAAAAAATTTTGCAGCATCAGCCTTGAGATTTTTTTTCTTTTTCTCTCTGACCTTTTCCGCTCCACCTTTTCGCTTTTACTGACCTTTATTCATTTCATCTGTAGCTTCTTTTCTTGATTATTTTTGATTATTTCTGATTATTTCCTGCTTGACCTCTGACATGGCATGTATGGACACATCCACTTGAAGGGCCTATTGACAGTTTTGGGTCCTTGTAATCCCCAATAAGATGGGCTATTCCAACATCAAGCAGGTTGCGGCTGGTAGGCAAATTATTCCCCCCCTCCCACATCACTGGCAGTGGCCTTGTGGCCCACTAGGTGGGCTGGCCCATCTGGCATTTGCCAGAATTGCCAGATTGTCAGTCCGAGCCTGACAGCGAGCAAATGCATCATTTTAGCTGTGCTTCTGGTTATGCTTGACACAGATGTATCTGTGTATCTGGTTCATCACCAGTAGATGCCTGGAGGTGACTGTATAGAAAATAATCACAATTTAAATTGCAATCCTCAGATCATTACGCAGTATCTGGGGCTAAAAATGTCTCTTATGCAAACACAAAGGAATGTTTCAAACCTCACCAAAGCATTTGGATGATTTCTTGTCATAAATAGAGAAATAAAAACATCAAAGAAGATATATGTCAGTACCAAATATGTTGTGAGAGTCATTTGTACACAAAAAGCTCTCCCATTGTTACTCTTTTTGCCCTTTAATTGGTATTTGCCAAATGATGTTTCAAAAACACATTTGACTGTCATATCATTAACATCCACTCAGTTTCCTTCTGTTTGTGTATGCAATTTGCATTTGATTTGTACCGTCAAGCTGTAATTTACGTGGGCCACATCCTGCCTATGTGTGAGAGAGAGTGTGCGTGTGTGCCCGCTTGTTGGAATATGACGCAGGCCGCCAAGCAGTGAGTCAGGACATCATAATGACTGCGCGGCATTGTGGAGAATGGTCGTCTGCTTTGCACCACCCCCCGTCAAAACAGCTCCATTGTGTCTTGTCTATGAGGTGGAAAGTCCTCTACTTGACAGGCAATTCAGATTCCCAACAGCGGTCCACAAAAGGGCCACGTTGGTGACTCTATGTTCTCCTTTTTCTGTCACCCCACCCCCCTTTTTTGTTTGTTTTACAATGGAGTGTGAGAATGCAATCATCACGGCTGTTTCAGATGGAGGAAGACAATTTGGAAGGAGGCACTGTCCCTGGCGTGTTTATAGAGAACCCTGCCAGACGACGGCAGGGAAAAGTAGGGAGAGGAGAGAGAGTGTGGAGCGAATGGATAAAGAGACACAGGGAGATGGGGCAAGGACGAAGATGGAGAGCAAGTAGAAGGAAAAAGATAGATGGAAAATTGCACAAGCAAGGGGTTGATGGATGAAGTGGTGGATGACTGCAGGGGAGAGAAAGCATCTCTCCCACTCTTCTATGGCAGCCCTGACGAGTCATTTTCCTCTGGCTCGTGCTACTGGTGCTACCAGACCCCCCACCCCCTGTGCGAGTCCTACACACACTCCACCCACCCAGACATACATTCATACAAACAGACACAGACTCCCCATCTCATTCTATTAATCTCCCCTCGCTCTCCTCCACATTAGGATGGAGTCCCCCTCGAGACTGTTTACGGTGGTCTGTGTGTGCATACTTGTCCACACAAGAATGTTGTGTGTGTGTGATTTTTTCCATCTCCAGTCTTCGATTTTGCTCATTTGTCTCCCCCTGCTCATAGCAGACACTTGCTGTAATAAAGTAAATGAGTTTGGGAAATGGCAAGACTCAAGGTGATATTTCAGCAAGCAACTCCCCAGCAACAACACTGTGGGGGAGGCAGGCAGCTGAGCGTCAGCATGAGATGACTGACTGGATGTTTGTTTAATTTTAAATACATAGATTAAGTGTATTGTCCAATGTTTGTAAAAAAAAAAAATACCCTGATGATGCCATCAAAGTTCTGCTGAATGGGGCTTGAGACTTAAAAATATATTACATTTGCTGATACATCTTCATCAAACATACATGGTCTTTGTCCCTGCCCTATTCTGCTACTTGTTTTCTTCCAGCAGGCAGTTACACAAACAAGGATTCACCAAACCAACAACAGAATTTCCTGAATGAAAGGTCAGTGCCTCCCTGTATCTAAAATTAGCCCAGGACTGCCGAGTCTTGCTATTTTGCAGTCATACAAGGCAGGAAGAGAATGAATCTCACCCTCTCCTTCAATTAAAGAAAAGGGGTAGCTATAAAATATAATGAAACTTAAGTGACTTTGAAATTTACTTGAGTATTGGGCCATATTAAAGATAGATAAAACAAGCATTTACAACATGAGAACTATGGATGCCTATACATCTCTACAGAATTAATGGCTTTTGTTGATATTTTCAAACTCAACAGTTGCAGTTTCAGCCTTTTTAGTTCTTACCAGTACCAGAACAGCTCCCCACGTGTCCCTGTGTGTGTGTGTGTTCTTAAAGATTATGTAATCGTTTTGTGATTTTTGGACCCCTGGCGGCTTCGTCTGACAAGCTCTTGCTAAGAACAGCTCTCTGAATTCTTCCCCTCCAGGGGGCAGGTTGGCTGTGAGCTGGCTTTAGCCGACCGTTTCCATGAGTCCCATGTCTCCTCCTATCCCAGTCAGACTCTCTCTTACTCTCAAAAACACAAGTCTAAGGCCAACACACACACGTGCAACTCCTTTCACAGATAATCTCTCTGTGGCACACATGCACATTGTCTATACCAATCATATACAAAAATACTTGGTTAGCTGATGTTGTCCTGTTCCCATAACCTGTAGCAGAAACACCAGCCAGGTACATAAACGCAGGCAAAAACATGCAAAATGCACCACATACCCTTAAACATCCCTCCAAGAGCAACACCGCACACATGCAAACACACGCTTACATAAATGCAAACACACACACACTGACATTTTACATGACAAAATGACAGGGGAGGGAGGGGAATGTCAAGCGCAATAGAGGTCCTCTCGCGTTTGGGCCTAGTTTTTGATGCGGAGTGACACATCACGCAGCTCCGTAGGTATCTCATTTGTAAAGATTAGATTGTTATTTGGATGATACCGGAGGGCACATGCAGTAGAGGGAGGGAGAGAGGGTAGAGAGGGAGACGGATATGGCAGAGAGGAAGACAGAAAAACAGAAACCAGGGGGAGATAGAGAGAGAGACAGAGTGGAGAGATCATTATTTGGCATGTCCAGCAGTGAGGCAGGCAGCCTTGTGTGTTTTCTGGGCATGCAGCTTCCACTGTTCCCCTCAAAGTCCTTTTCAATAATGTAAATGTCCCTCACTAGCGGGCCCATCTCCTCTCTGTGCTTAATTGTTTTTGGCCTGTTATGTCTTTGCTCCCTTGCACCCAGCCTGAGACTGTTAGTTGCTTCCTCCTGTTTGTTTTGCTTGTGTGTTGGTGAGTGTGCAGCCTTGCGCCCCGCATAGCTAGTGCATGTGTGTACAACTTTGTTTGAACATTTCTGTCAGCAGACGCAGGGTTTCTTTGGTGAATAGTGCGCACGTGTTTGAAAAGAGACAAGAGACAACTGAAGAGACGAAAGACAAATAAATCACGACACCGAACTTAAAACCAACAGGAGAGGCATATAAGAAGGCAGCAGTAGGACAGAAACTGAGGGGACGACAGAGAAAGCAAGAAGAAAAAAAAAAACAAGATACAGAGGAACAG
>JAPMOB010053568.1:0-38406 GCA_029875015.1 Lepomis gibbosus | reverse complement strand
GTGTGTGTGTGTGTGTGTGTGTGGTAAGAAATGCTGTAGTCAGGGGATAACGAGTGTGAGTGTGTGGGCGTAATATGCTTGGTGTGCTCGTCAGAAAACATCAGCTGTCTTATCTGTGCTTATTTGTGTGTGTGTGTGTGTGTGTGTGTGTGTGCGGCACTGGTGACATTAATTTTGTCTTTGACAGGGTCTGTTTGGCTGGATCTGTTATGGTGAGTTTGGTCTGTGACAGGTTGAGAAATCAACCAATTACATCAAGCTAAGCAGAAAAGGGGGCAGGGGGGCTCAGCAAATATAGGAAGGAGCAGAAACATAAAGTTTACCCAAAAGTAGATAGAGATAGTGTGACAGTCAGGCACGAGTAGTGAAGAATAAATCTGGAGGAAACCAGAGAGGAAGAGAGCGAGACAGTGCCCGGCGGTGGCAGTGGTGTTGGAGGGGGGTCAACAGGAGACTGGAGCTAAAGACAAAAGGGAGCGAGGGAGTGTGTGACAGAGGTGGGGAGGTGATTTTCTGCTCTGTCGTTTCTTTTCAGAAGGGATTAGCAGGACGGAGCTGCTGTGTGACAGGCAGAGTGGGGGATAACAGGTAGATAGGAGCGGGGGAGAGAGAGCAGGACGGAGGGTGGAAATGAGAGGGTGGCTGGGGGGGTGGGGGGTGCACTTTGATGATGCATTGTCTCGGGGAATTAAGTGAGACGGAGTACGACAGGCACTCTGACTTTGAGGATTCAGAAGTGTGGGCGGTGTGAGAGCATGTGTGTGCATGCAGACAAGTGGCTAACCTGTGTGTGCAGAATTATGTATGTGTGTGCACGTTTATGTATGCATAGGAATGTTTTTCTCTTCTTTTCTGTACTGAATATAAGTGTGGCTTTTAGTGTTTCAGCATTATCTGAATATTTTATACTTTTACTGTACATTTAGAAGGAGCAGGTTCCCATTTATTCACTGCTTTTATCATCATTCCTCAAGTCCTTTGATGGAATAAAACTTTTTATAAACTAACACAAATCTTATTTTAAACTAAATAACCATGCATGTATAACAAAAAAGAAAACAGGCAGACAGGAGTACAAATTATCCCATTGTTGAAATATTTAAGCCTTTGCTGAAATCTAGAGGAAGTAATAGATCAGAATACAATAGGTAATTAGAAACGCTGAGATGATTATAACATATCTTTAACTTTAACTGGAATCAACTGAAAGGCTTTAACGGTCTCGATTTCTCTCAGCATGCATCCTGGCCAGGAATAACTCCCATTATAAATAAAGTAAAGTGTTAATACACTGGGTTTTTATAATTCAGTATGCAGGTTTACAACATAAAATGTTTCTTTTTTGGCTGCAATTGTTACTGCTAGGAAAATATACCTCTGCCACGAATATTTTCAAAGGGTTTCTTGAACCGTAACTTAAGTGCGCTTGTCAAGCCACCAACATTGGAGTTACATATATATTTATAGTATAATAGCAAATAGGAATAAATGCAACAGGATTACTTTCTGTTATTAACTCGTACAGCACAAACTGTACCAACATTTAATGTACATGAAATGTTTAAAGTGTGTGCATTGTCCATGCAGTGTTTTTTTTTAATGAATAGACAGGATCTGATGCATTTTTCTCCTTGAGCAAATAGTGACCAAACAATGGTACTAGAGGAGAAAAAGGTGAAAGCAGGGAGGTTTTGAAGTTACAAATAAGCTTCTCCAATCACATCAGTCTTACTGGTCTTGACATTTGACAGCATCAGGATCAGCAGTAAATTCTGGCATCCTAGAATCACGCATGGCTGGAGATGTGTGTGTATTTGTGACCTCTCTCCTCCTCCCCCCTCTCTCTCTGTCTCTGTCTGTCTCCGTGTTTCCAGGCCTCCCCAGCCGCACTAGCTAAGAGTGTTTTGGCAGAAGTCCCTAACCAGGTGGTGGATTACTACAACGCTAAAGGCATCAAACCCAAGTGTATGTCGGACTACGAAACCACAAGAACCTTTAGCCCCTGACAATGGAATACATGGAACAATACACTCAACTACACACCCACACACATATATATATCATATATATATATACTTTATGTACTGTATAATACATAATACAAAAGCACAAACACATATACACATACAAACAAACATGTACACATAACCATATTAAATTCAGTAGTCTAGCTCAGAGAATTAGCTCGTTCTGGTGAAACAATTTGAACTACTCCATTGATGACTATTGCATGTTTGGCCACAATGGCATCACCTGGAAAATTATTACTATCTACTGTATATCTGAAAGATGTTTATAGAAATAAGAGCAGTCTTCTGGACCAGCATGCAGACCATAGCTCACCCAAAGAAATGACACTCCTACCTTATTTAGATAACTAGCAAGAAAAGACCAAATATCTGATGGTAGGAAAGTCAAAATATGTGATTGCATAGCTGGAAATGATTAGAATTAGCATTGCAAATGTTATTTATGGGAATGGTAGCATCCCTGTTAGTGTACTGCATAAATGCATGCATAATTCAGCTCCTGCTAATATCCAATCTCCAGTAGCCGCTTGCTAGTTATGAAATAAAGTATCTCTGTCATTTGAGTGACATTCAGGGTTGTCTTGGGTGTTTCGGGTTCTTTTCTACAGATTTGTTTGAGATTTTGCTAAATGGAAACGAACCACTGAATAATTGTAATAATTTCTTAATAACCTTCTTACATTGTAAAGAATTTTGGGAGGATAGCAAAGCGTCTGTGGTAGACACTCATCTGTGAGCTGAAAACTGTTTTTTTCTGTATTCTGCATGTTGATTATAATAAAGGCATTTTGGTTTTCATTTTAGTGTGATCTGATGTGTGTGTATGTGTATGGTGAACTCAGCTAAACTGGGGCATCCAGTAAAATGACCGGTTTAAGGTTTGAGGGTCCTAGCTCTTTAAAAGTTAACATCCAATGACTGCAAAGAAGTTTAAACTGTTGCAACAACAGTACTTGACATTTAGCAAAGCAATGACTCACTTTGAGACCATGCCATCAAATAGCATGGTGATTGGCCTGACATATCAAATCTTACTTCTCAAGGTTGATAATTCAATAAAAAACAAATGGACATTTAGAAAGAATGATTCATAACCCATGTCTTGATGGCCTCTGTCAGATAAAATGCTGATATTTTGTTAAATAAACCAGAATTTTATTTCAAATGTTTACTTACCGGCACAATTCACCATAACGTGTTAAATAAAATAGGCCACCTTCTGAGTTGAGTTTAAGCAGAAATTCTGGTGGTTCCTCTTATTAAAAATGTATTGTTGCATTCTAAATTTGTTTATATGTGAAGTGTGTTTGTATGTGATTGATTATGTTTGTAGTAAAGTATTTAAACTATTTATTACAGACAGTATTTCAAACAGGAGATCCAAAAAGGAGATAGAACGGATGTCTGCCAGGAAAGGGGCAAAACATACAGTAGGGAGAGGAGAGGAAAAGATGAACATAGGGGGACAAGTTCTTCAGGTTTTTATTAAGTTTTTCATGAAATGTATGTTTTTATGTAATTTAAATGCAGTATTACATTGTTACATTATGAAATTAAAAATAATCAGATTTGTTTAATCAGAAATGCCTTTGTTTCAGGAATGCTGTGTTGAAGAGAATGTTGTTCCGGTTATTGTTAGATTTTTATTGAAAATGCTGTTTAGTGTAATTTAAATGCATAGTTACATTTCACGTTATAAAATGAAATTAAAATTAAAATTAATGAAAACAATTTTTTTCAGAAATGTCTTCGTGTCACTTGGCAGTTTGACTGGCCCAGTTTTTCGGCCGGCCCATGTTACCTGAACACTGCCTCTATAAAACTTGTCTCTTGACACTGCTCACACAAAAAAGTGGGACAACTAATGTTTCAAAACCTGTAGGGCCTGAACCATTAATACATTAATTTTTTAACATCAATTCATGTGGCAATTGTGTTGTGGGGACATAAATGTGTTCACACAGTCAGAAAAGGGGGACTTACCTCCCCTTTGGGGGCACAAAGCAGGTCTCAAACCATTGCATTTTAAATTAACAATTTTTAGTCAAAGTTACAAGGTTGGGCATGTAGTGATTACCGCTCATGTAAGGTTAATTCTCTGAGGAATTAATGTAAAACAACATAAAAACTAAGTGAGAAAACCACCTTAGGATTTGTGCAGTGTGAAGTTATAATCTAACAAAGAATGAGCAGGTGGCAACCTATTAGTTGTGTTTTTTCTCTGACCTCTGAGCTTCTGTCTCTCTGCCACTGAATATGCAGACTATTTGTATATGCAGACATCCACTGAGGTTAGACATCACGCATCTCTCTCTCTCTCTCTCTCTCTGTCTCTCATAGACTGCCCTGCCTTGTTGTTGAATGAACCAGTACTCCACAATACTTCAAACTGCCACAAGCACAAATTACAGTTGGCTCACAGACACCTTCATCCACAACATTCCTCTTTCACTCTTTCTGCATCTCTCAGACAGACATTAGAATGCAAGAATACGTTATTTCACTAATCTCCATATAGTCAATTAGGGCGAACCAAAGTTGGGCTGTCCTGAGAGTACCCTCCATACGTGCCTCAGTCTTTGACAGTCAGATCAGTATTCAACACATGAGCCTCCTGTTATCTGTTTGAGAGACCAAACACATCAGAAGAGTAACACTGAGAGAGACTGAGAGGATCGGTCTGAGAGAATCGGTTGTATAAAGGCTTGGAGAAACCTGTGCCTTCTATTCTGTTCTGTTCTGATCAGTAATAAAGAATTGATTTTTAATTGATTTTAAAATACTGCTGTTGGTTTACAAAGTACTGAATGGTTTCGGCCAAACTATATTTCTGATCTTTTGCTACGTTGAACCATCCAGAGGCCTCAGGTTGTCTGCTGGACAGGTCTGTTCAGCGTCTTCAGAGTCAAAACTAAACATGGAGAAGCAGCATTCAGTTTTTATGCTCCATATATCTGGAACAAACTCCCAGAAAACTGCAGATCTGCTGAAACTCTCTTTTCTTATTAAATCAAGACTTTTCTTTTTACTGCAGCCTTTTAATAAATCAAATTTACAGCTGTAGATTATTTTCTTGCTCTACACTGTAACTTTTACTGTCCTGTTTTTATTTTCTATTTAACTCTTTTCAATTCAATGTGTTTTTTTATATTTCTGTATGTCGCTTTTATGTTTTATGTAAAGCACTTTGAATTGCCTTGTTGTTGAAATGTCCTTTACAAATAAACTTGCCTTGCCTTGCCTATATACCTAACATCTTTATCTAATGCAAGGCTACTGATTATGTTTAATGCAATTAAATTAGACAATGAGCCAATAATAACAAGAATAAATAGCACAGTATATTGTTAGAATTCAGAAGGTCATCAGAAAGAAGCCTCAAATCAATGGGACTTTTTTTATTGATATATTTATTTAAATAAAATTTATCATGCTATCCGGCTCAGAAATAAAAATTTAAACGTCAACATTTCCATGAACATGGGGCAAACTCAGTTTGTTGACTAAGATCAGGTAATATGACTGAAAACTCCAGGAATAAAATCTTAAAGTGAAATTGATTTTCCATTACTCTTTCAAGGTCAACAATTTATTAAATGTGTAAATAAAATACTGACTGGTGTTCGTGCGGAACCTTTGACATGAGTCTCAGTGTTGCGGAACTGTTTTGATCCCGTACCGGAAGTATCCAGGGTGACATTTAGAACTGGCATGGTTGTGATGTGAGACTGCATGAGCCTTTAGTTTGTGTGTAGTTTTTTAATATTAATGTGAAAGTGTATATAGTTAAGAACGCAATGGCGGCATGGAGCTGTCGGTTTCTTCTCCACCGGGGAACTCGACTCCTTTCTCTCCGAGCAGCAGCTGAAAGGTAAGGTTAGCAAATGCTAAGGCTAGTTGTGCTAATGTAACTGAAGTTTACTTTAGCATGTAACGTTAGCTTAGCTAAACTAGGTTGCTGTGGCGAAATAGCACTGTAGTTTTGCAGATTAATTCTGTACCGTCCTTGCTGTTTTCCCTCGGGCCTGTTATGTGCTAATACATTTGCTAATGTTGTAATTTCTTCTTCTTAAAAAGTAACGCTAAAGCTAGCTTGCCCCTGCTTCGTAGTGGCGCAGAGTTAGTGCCATTTACTGACGTATCTTACATTATAATTGCACATATTTACCGTTTCTCTCTAAATGTGTTTTTTTTTCATTATTTGGGGTAGGTTAAAGGTTCACCGGGGAATTTGAGCAGTGATTTCACTGTATGGAGTCACTGAGAATCAATGTTCTAGCTATTTAAAAAATGTACTTAATAATTCATGTGTAACGTTAAACGTTAGACGTTAAACGTTCATGTGTAACGTTAGCCTGTGGAGGATAAAAGTGGTGGTCCCGGTCAGTACAGTAAGTAAGTAAGTGAGTAATCTGTTAAAAGCTGCGTGCAAGCTACTTGGTGTGCAGTCTTTTTCACCAAGGTTCCTTTTTAACTTTTTATTTCTATTGACTTGTCATTCAGCAGTGCCATTTATACACTTAAATACCCAAACTGTCCGTGTGAATGTGTGGACCTGCTGCATACTCATCAGTAATGACGCTGCAGCAGCAGACTGATAAATACTGACATGTAGTACACTTAAAATGAAAGAGTAGCATGCAATCTGAAGCAGCCAAGCAAATTTCAGTGCAAATGAATACAGAAAGTAGCGCTGGAGCAACATTTTTAATAATGATTTAATTCATTTATCAGTTTAATTAGTCATATAATTCTTTCGGCTATATTGCCAAGTCCCAGCTTCTACAATGTGAAAATGTATGCTTATCTCTGTTTGGTATCATTGTAAACTGAATATGTTTGAATTTGGGGCTGTTTGTCAAACAAAATAAACTATCCAAAGTTGTCACCTTGGACTATTTAACTATGTTATGATAATTTACTGACAAAAAATGTATTGGAAAATGTTTTTTAACATTAATCAACAAGACACAATAATAATAAGTTAGCTGTAACCCTAAAATAAATAATTACATACTGTATGCTACGTGGTACTTAATTGAACACAGTTGTGAGTATGTGTCTGCCAGTTACTAGTCTAACTCAAGTCAATTATTTTTTTCTTGCAGTCCTGCCCATTTGGTGGGTTGTGTTAGGACAGTAAAGACAACAACATGGTTTGATGAACACCTTACAGAGGAGAACCAGGAGTACATGAGGAAGAGCATGGCAGAGGAATACAGGGGACAAACAACTGAAAAGCTCAACCCACTCAAGGATGAGCCCTGGCAGCGACATGAGTGGACAGAGGGTAAGTATCATGATTAGTGAGAGCGGGGTACATCATCAGTCCTCTTCCTGTTGGCTCGCATTTTTAATGTATTTTCATCTATTCCCAGGTAGTCGAAGGGTCGGGCTAGTTGCCGTGAAGTTAGGGATGGCTCCTATCTGGACGAAAACCGGAGAAAGACATGTAGTCACCATGGTTCAGGTACCACAAACAAACCTGGTGTTTTTTCTGTTGTGCCTTAACTTTGCATCAAAACCAGGCATTCTTCAGGATTGACAAAGCATGTTTATCATCAGTGTTAATACTGAAAATACCCACAGCTCTGAAAAGAAGTCCGATAAATAGGATTGTTCTGGGGAGTGAGGGGGAAGAAGAGCAAATATTGAGCAACAGCAGGTTTTGATCCTGCATTGGAAGAGCCTCAGTGTTCCTTAGCAAGCTACTCCTCCCAAACAGCAAGGTGTAAACAGGAGATGTAAGGTTTATTCAGCTCACGCCTTAATCTCATCGGCTAATCTGTCAGTGAAGCAAAGTAAATTGAAAAGCAGGCCGTGTATGTTCACTCTACTCTTCATAGATAATGACACACTGGAGTGGATAGCATAACAAACTCCTATTTCAATTTCAGTAAAATGTCAATGTTAACAGTTGGACAATTTTAATTTAGTCATCACCGCCACTTAATGTCAGATTCAAGGCCATACACAAATGTCTATCCCCATCTGCCGATTAACATTGTCACATTTAGCAATGTTTTTCTTTACAGCTGATACAGGCACAGTCTCGGCTAGATGAAAAGTACAACATCTAAATTTACTTCCTCACGGTGCGGGTTCTCCCACCACTTGGGCATTGTGGTACATGTTTTATCTGAAGTGAGACTTAAAATCGTAATGCAGTAAATAAATACAGTACAGGTTTGATTGTTGCTTTGTAAAAGGAAGTTAAACATTTGGCTATATTTTCCTCCTCTTTCATCCTCTTCTAATTTTCTTACAATGCGTCATGTATTGCAAAAGCCTGCAATGTCATATTGTATTTGGCCAAAATATAGTGATTGTCCTATATTGGGTTCTGTGAGTTTAGTGTTTTCCATATATAGTCTTTACTTGGGCGGGCTGCCCAGTTATATTTGGCGATCCATTTTAGCAATTTGCAGAGAAACGTAGAGAGAGATGTTATCTATTACAGGTCGTGACACGGTGGATATTTTACATGCAAGGACCAGGTGAAGCAACAGTGAACACACCAGTGCAGTTATTCGTTAGTTACAATGTTGGTTTAATTTTGGTAGGCCACGTCATTAGCAAGCCTCCTCCACATGCGGCGCACCTGCTGTTGAAAATGGAATCGCGGGTGGGGAAAGTCAACAGAAAAGACGCATACAGGGAGAGAGAGGCAGGAAGAGGCGGGGTAAGCAGGTGTATTCGCAGCAAAGGTGTAGTTGTGGGGAAAAAAGAAATGAAGGTAAAGGGAGCAGATTCAGTTAGTAAGCATTAAATAAGGTGGAGAATGAAATAGAATTAATGGTGAAAAAGGCTACTAGAAATGGAAGATATATCCCTTTAACATCGACCAATTTGTCTGTCATTCTGTGGGAAACACTGGAGTTACCCAGAGGCCCATTAACATGTTTACAGCAAGGTCTTTAATCTATCTTTGTTATAGGTCAGAATAGAACCAGGTGGCATTGTCAGGGTTTAGGGATCAACCAATATATGAATATTAAAATAATTTCTGTAGCACAAAACAACCAAGGTTGACCATGGTGCTTTACAGGGTAAAAATACAACAATAAAACAGTAAATGCAAGATAAAAGTACAGCAATAAACATTAATTAGAATATACAGAATTAGCATATAACTATCGTTAATCTAGCCTTTTTTCTCTGTTTTGTTTTTTCAGGTGCAGGACTGCCATGTAATACAGTACCTGTCCAAGGAAGAATATGATGGACACAGCGCTGCCATTGTGGTAGGAGGGAAAAACGTATCACCATTCCATGTAAGAAATAGAAGGATTATCAGAAAAAAAAATTCCGTGGAAGTTTTTTTTTATCTTAGCTTTGAAATTGGATGAGTTTACATTTTATGTGTTTTCCTAAAATAGCATTGTTACTAGCACAGTTTTGCAGTTTTAACAGTAGACACCACAAGGTAGTGGTCATATGGGTCATACCAGACCAAGGCTGATGCAGCAAAACCCCAGGTATTGAATTCAGCAATGGTACATTTAATTGCTTCTGAATTCACCTTTTCATCTGTGAAAGGAATATTGTTTTAATTGTTCTCTCCAAAGCTACGTAATCCCATTAAGCAAAATAAAATGTTTTAAAATTGAGGTGGATTTTTTTTTTAATGAGAAAACATTCTTGCGTTCAGTAATAGTGCAGCAGTATGCTATTTATAATGAGCAACTGTCCCACCACAGAAAATGTACTTTAATTGTGTGCTTATTTATTTTTTCCTTTCGATTGCATGAGGAATTGCCAACATTAAGCAAAACACAGTAATTCATTCATTTTTTTGAACTGTCACAAAACCTATTTATTAGCTTCAGCATCATGATTTTGACTACACAAACAAAAAAACCTTTTGGTATTTATTAAATAAACAAAATACAGTAACATTTTCTATGAAGGTCATCGCTATAATGACTTATGCATATATTAATAACACGATATAATGCGTCCATAAGGCATTATAACAGTTGTTATAATCATTTACAAACATGCATTAGGCGCTATAGCAAAGTTCATTATGTATTATGACCTTTTGATTTAATGTTTTATAACTAATAGTAATAACAGTTTATATCAATGTGCCGCAAGAATCTCCGACCATGTTCCATAACACATTATAACCACCGACTCTGACTCGTTATAAATAAACTTTAGTCACCACTTAGAATTAGTGATATAAAATGGAATAAAAGCTTATAGTAATGTTTAAAGTTATATAGCAGGTCTTTGTTTGCTTTAGTAAAGTGTTAAAATAGCTATCCCTAACTGGTATTACTATTAGTTATAAAACATTAAATCAAAAGGTCATAATACATTATAAACTTTGCTATAGCACCTAATGCATGTTTGTAAATGATTATAACAACTGTTATAATGTCTTATGGCCGCATTATATTGTGTTATAAAGTCATTATAGCGATGACCTTCATAGAAAGTGTTACCCAAATGATTTATTAAATAAACATCTGATACATCTGAGATCTGAAGAATCTCAGCATTTTTGACAATCACTTAACAATAGTAATTACTTTAATCATAAAGTGTTCGGAAACTGATGATTTGTTGAACTGTTTAATTTGTACTGAGCTGTATTGTTTGAGAATATAATATCATTCTAATCACTACGCTTGTAATACCTGCAGAGCAGCCACAACTCATCAACCAGTAACACATTTTTTCTCATTTTAGCTGTAGATGTGGCTACATTTCATAATCATGCAAAAAAAATCAAATCAGTGTGGCAGCTTTATGGAAACATAACTGAATTTTATAATTTCCCTGTAGCATCGAGCTCCTATCAAGCCTCCCAATTGTAAGACCTTTTTTATGAATCCAGACCCATTGTCAGGTCAGGTTTAGTCATCAACTAAACATCAATGACTATATTTAATCTTAGGTGTATAAAAATGTGATTTAATAGATTTCAATGCTGCTGTGTCCCACTAACAATGACAGGCAGGTAATTTGAAAAGTCTTTTTCATGGTTATAATAAACTCTTAAGGTCCCATCACTGCCTCAGACTGCATATCAGAACTCTACAACACAAACACCGAAACCTGAGGTGACAGATGGCAACGCTGGCTTGTCAGCTTACCACCATCTCAAGACTTCTTTTTTTTTTTTTTAGAAAATTGCCTGTTAATATGTGTGATGTGGAATTTGTCCTTTTAAAATGGTGCGTCCATCTTTTTAAGGGAAAAACAAAAGAGCAAGGATGAATAAATCAAAGTGTAATTTCTTCGTGAGTCGTGATAGATGCTTGATGGGCTGGTGTCAGGGTTTCACTTGTCGAATGCAAAGTTGTTTTGAATCCATCTCACACAGCCACATTACTCTTCGGTCTAAGGCAGAGTTTGTCAGAGTGTGAAGCTTTGGCAGCCTGATTTTCAGTCAACAGAAGGGGAGAGAGCGCGTTTAGAGTAACTGGAGGGGCTGAGATGAGAGTGAGCCGAGTGAAAGCAAATGTCAGAGACACTCGCTGCCAAGTGTGTGTGTGTGTGTGTGCGTGTGAGTGTGTGTTTGGCTCCCGTACTGTCATAACAGTCACGGTTAATTTTAAAATGCCAAAGTCCAACTGCTGCTCACTGCTCATACTTGTTTTACCACTTTATTTCCCTCCTTTCATCATTACATTTTTCTCTCTTTCCATCACCCTGAATGACAGAGGTCTGAAACGAATATGGAGATGTTCAGGAACGCAGGGGTGCCTCCGAAACAGAAAGTCACCACATTCAAAGTCACCGACAATGCTATCATCAAGCCAGGTATGCACACATCTGTGAGCGTACGATTAAAGCGCAACTCATCCACAACACTGTCGTTATCATATGCGAGACTCTTAATCTTATGGTGGCTAGCAAAGCACATTTTGTACAGATTTTGTAATGTGATCATGTTTGTGGTGTCCTCAGGCACTCCTCTGTATGCAGCACATTTCCGTCCAGGCCAGCACGTGGACGTCACAGCCAAATCGTAAGTTCTCTTCTGCCAGCTTTCCCTCCTCACTGGTGTTCTCTCGTCTTGGCTTCCTTTCCTTCTTGCCTTCTATCAGCTTCAGCATCGTGTTTTGGAGACAGATCAGTTATTGACTTTGCAAGAAAGCGCAAACCACTCTTTCTGTATCATTATCCTCTGAGGCAACAAGTCAACAATGAATGTCATCCGATACTATGCGTGTGCAAACATTCATTTTCTTGTGTATTGTGTGTAGCATTGGCAAGGGTTTTCAAGGTGTAATGAAGCGATATGGGTTCAAAGGTCAGCCGGCCACCCACGGCCAAACCAAAACTCATCGCAGACCAGGAGCGTCTGGACCTGGAGGGGTAAGATACACACACAAACACACAGTGCAAGATTCTCATCCATGCCAGACATGAACAGTTGGCTTCCTATAATCCACATAATAATGTGAGCGTGTGTGTCGTTCATCATCTGCGTCTAGGATCCAGCCAAAGTTTTCAAAGGGAAGAAGATGCCCGGCAAGATGGGCAACATCTACGTCACAGCTTATGGACTGAAGGTAAAACCTCTCACAAGGGGGACACAGACACAGGCAGGGTTTTGAACTTGTTTGGCCTTGACTGTAATTTCAGTTCAATATTCCCTCATCTGCGTCCGCTTCGTCTCTATCTTGCAGATATGGAGGGTCAATACCAAGTATAATGTGCTGTATGTTCACGGCTCTATCCCCGGCCACAGGAACTGCTTACTGAAGGTAAAAATCATACACACACACACACAAACAGACTTGGAGTGGAGTCTAAGGTCAACCCCAGCATGCTTAGTGTTCTGACAAAGACAAGTGACCTTGCACCTGTAAAACGCCATCGCACCTGCAAGACAGTGTGATGTATCTTCATTGACACTGTGCTGGTTCAGCTGTGTGTGTGTGTGTGTGTGTGTGTGTGTGTGTGTGTGTGTGTGTGTGTGTTTTCTGTGAGGGTATGGGAGTGTGCACATCACTGATGTTGGTAATATCCACGGCATCCATCTCAATACATGTTTGTGTGTGTGTGCGCGTGCGCATACACGCAACTTGTTTGTTTTGCAGATAAGCAATAATGAATACAAATGTGCATTGCATTTCACCCTACTCAGCTGTCTTGCGCGCACACACCATGCATCCACTTTAATTTGCAGGTTACTAATGTTTCTTCCTTATCGTTTGTTTTTATTATTCTGTATAGCCTTAATGTCTCTATGGAAATGAGGAACAGCTATGTTTTATTGATTACAATTAAGACTAGGGGTACAAGGTACAGCAATAAATAATTTTCATTATTGATTCAATTGTTGATTTTAAAAAAATTTTTTATGACCAACCAATTAATCTTGTAGCCCAGTGGTTCTGGACTAGAGGTCAGAGGCCCGCTGGGGGGATGTTGAGTGAATGAATATAATTTATGTGGGAATACTAAAACACTGATCTTGCTTACCTAAATATTTTTTGTTTCAATAAAATGTAACTTCAGTAGCTTTATTATTAGTTTCCCAAATATTGTAAATGATAGATTAAAATTAAAATCCTTAACATTTCATTCCTGGTTGATTTGGCAACACCTGTGGTTACTGTGGTAACGGCGATAAGTGCGGTTCACAGCAAACACTCCAGGAGCAGCTACTTTGTCAGAAGTACAACAGAGAAGCTGCTCAGGGTTGTTTTAATCAATAAAGGTGCAACCACAATCTTATTTTATGCTGCACATGGCAGAAGGGTGCAGTAAAGTTGTTGCAGCCTGTCATCTTACAGCTCACTGTGGCTGCTCCTTCATGTTCCTCTCTTGCAAATATTAACGATGATCCGCTGCAGATGTATTTTTGATAAATGCTCGCAGTCAGAGCTAACTCTATGACAAATACATTGCATTTCCTGTGGCTGCTTCACAATTAAAGCCAGCCCATGTTTCGGCAGCAGTCGGCTTTTCCATTTACAAGTTAAAGAGTGAATATTAGTGCCTTGGATTACATACATGCTTTTTCCTGTGATTACCTCGTGTTTATCTGAAGTCAGTGTGATGTTATTCTGCTTCTGAAGGAGGGGGCATGACAGAAAAAAATTTAAGAACTGCTAATTTGATCAAAATACTTTTATGGATACAAAATACTTTAATGGGGGCAAATGCCTGTAAGACACCTTCCAGTCCCCAAAGTTAGTCCAAAGGGTTTTTTATTCAACCAACAGTCCATAACCCTGATATTCTACTTAGAAAAAATTAAACCCAGAAAAGCAAGAAATCCTCACATTTGAGAAAGTGGAAATTGCAAATTCTTTGCATTTTTGCTTGATAAATGATTTTACGTCAGAGCGGTTTGCATCTAGGAACACATTTTCTGTTAGTTGTTTGAGCACTGATTAAGACGAAAATGTCCTCTTAGCTATTACAGTAAGTGTTTTTGTGTGTTCAGCTAAGAGATACCATACTGCCAACCAGGAGCTCCACCCTGCGCAACCCTCCTTTCCCTACCTACTTCACCGAAGAGGAAGGCGACCTGGATGAAGACCTGTATGACGACAACTTGTTCATTCACACAGAACCATCATTAACACTGACCTGACAACACACACACAACACATTTTCACATAAACCTGCAAACTATGTCTGGATTCTGTAATAAAGAATAATTCCTTTGAATGTCTTCAGCCCCTTTTTTGTGAGATACAACAGCACCAAGCTTGTCTATTTGATCCAAACAGTTATTACAGTCCCTTTCCCCTGAAACCATGGTAACTGTAGCAGTGATGATGTCAATAGAGGATCCCCAAGCAGTATGAGAGTGAGAGAGAAAAGACAATGAAACAAAACAAGAGAGGCAGATATTGTGGAGAAATGTGCAATATCTATGCAGGACACGGGATAGGAGGAGGGGGTGAGCTAGAGACAGTGAGTTGCAGAAAATAGTGGAATAGTGGGGAATAAATTCAGATGAGGGAACGGGTATACACGCAGAGGTGGAGGAATGAATGTGGTAGAAGGTATGGAAGCAAATACAAAAGTATAAACAAGCAGGGTAGAGCTGGTGAAGGTGTTGAGGGCGACTAAAGGGGGAGAGGGTGGAGGCTGACAAAGGCTGACATTTGTGCATAAGAGGATAAATGAGGACATTAATGTTGCAGCAGGGGACCGCTGGGCATTTAAGTCTGTATGCGTGCGTTTGTGTTTAACGGTATTTAAATGAAAAAACCTCAAGCTGGAGGGGCTGACAGATCCCCTCCTGCACCGCACAGACCCCTCCACACTGTCTTGGGCAATAAATAATCAAATGAGAATCATGTCCTCCAAAGTGTTAGACTTGTTTAGTTTAAATGTATCCTCATAGGCCTGCATATGATTCAGTCCCTCTCTCACTTTGGTCTCTGCTCTATATCTGCCAAGTAATTGACAGCACAAAAACAAGGCTTTTTAAAAGTGGCAGTGATGCCTCACAGGATGCCGTGTAACAACTGCGGATCCTCACAGTATTGACGCCTTTGCCCTAATTGAAGCAACACACAACTGGCAAATACATAACGTACAGTCAAATGCATAACGCTATCATTTAGATAACTAAAAAAGATGTAAGGTGATGATTCAGTTTGTGGCAAACAATGTGCTGCTCCATATAACATGCCACAGCTTGTAGGCCCATAAGGCAGCAGCAGGTTCTTTGAAATGGTAATGATATCGTTTGAAAGTCCTGCTCTGTGGAGCTTGCACATCATCAGGCTCTTGTGGGGGTGGACGATCAGTTGCCTGTTAAAGCAGCAGAGCAGAAAGAGCAGACATTGAACTACAGCCTGGTATGTGTGTTAGAAGACCAGTAGGTTAGTCAGTTTTCAACATGGTAATCCACACAATGAACTAATGACCTGATTCAAGAAAAATGCACCTGAAAATTTTGATAGATTCAAGTACAGCATAGAATGTGATAATATTTAGAGTGATCAATAAATGTACTTAGATATCAATTGCTAGGCTGGAAGCACTGGCCTACCCTTCTACGGTGCTTTCAGACACTAATAAGCCCAATAGATTTTACCTGGCCTTCAGATTTACTTTCATGAGTCTCACTTCCAGACTGCAGCTGTGCAAACTGTAAACAGAGGTGATGTAGACTTGGTCACGTAAAGGCCCTGAAATCTATTTTTGCAGTTAGCTTATTAAAACGATTAATGGGGTTTCTACATGAACACATGACTTTTCTGCCAACAGTTGGGGTTATTTCACAAGAGATTTCCTGTATGTTTCTGCTCTTCTTGCTGGGGCTGTTGTTCTGTCACCTTGTCTTAGTTTCAAATGGGTCCAGCTAAACCGGAACTCGCAAGGGTTAAGTACGCAGCTTTGCATTAAACTGGATCTGCTTGCTCTGTCAAAATGAACACAGGTTCAGGTTAAACTGGATATCTGAGCCCCCTAATGCAGGTCGGTCAACATCATGTAGCATTGGGCCTGGGCGTGTCATGGCATTCCAGCATGCACCAAGGCAATGGAAATGTCATCGAAATGTTAGCAAACTTACTAGATAACAGTGTTCTTGCATTGTTGCTGTCTAGCTTGCCACCTAAGTTTCAAGCAACATTATGCTTCTGCTGGTGGAAAACAGCACCAGTGTGTGTGTGCCAGAGCGGGCAACATAGCCAGGACCAGCAGCCTCCGGACATAACGTTAGTTAGTACCAATGACGAAAAAACTAAAGAGGATGAGAAGAACACCAAGAAGTGACCAAGCAAGTGGCTCCCGGACATTGGCAAGAGCTTCATGAAATAAAAGGCTGACAGTCGCTGAGCTGGTGTTCTGTTAATAAGTAAAATTGTAACGTACAAGGGCATCACTTTGTATTGAAAAGTGGTGGGAACATTTAAGGGCTCTTTAGCCCAGACTCGACCAAGCAGTGGTGAAAAGTGGCAACAACAAGCCATGCAAGATATAACTTCCAATTTTATTTACACATTTAACAAAAAAAAACAAAAGGTTAAAAACAAGGTCAAAGCTAAGAAGCTAAATGTCAATGGGGGGAGCACAGGGTAAATTAAATAAAATGGAATCAGGTCATTTGTGGCTGGGAGTGCTCAACTTCTGTTCCTTGTATGTGACAAAGCCAAACAACACGCTGAGGACTGGCCTGCTGCTGTTGGTCACAGGTTGGTCAGCTGTGGCCTTCTCACTGCCTGGGGCCTCTGGTAACTCCACTAAGTGGCTGTTGCTCTGCACCATGCAACTCTCCAGACTCCAACCCAGCCATGTTCCACACTATCTTGGATACCAGCAGCACTCTCCACATACCGTACCCAGGAGACAAGCAGAAAACTCCTTTACACAACAGCAACTTAGAAACATATCCACCCTGCATTCCACATGGCAGGCACCAACCCACATAACACACCCAGGGGGAAAGACATGCAACAAACATATCACATGCAACAAATCTGTACCTATACCCTGGAGACGAGCAGAAAACTCACTGAACCTAGTGTGTGGCTGGTTAAATGACTGCATATTGGAGGTCTCGCCCAAGCACACCTGTTTACCATCAGCTCATCGTCATGCAATCAACCCATGTGAAGACTACACCCACCGAACACACTCACACACACACACACACACACACACACACACACACACACACACACACACTATCACTGCCCTCAAAATCAGGCCGATACAGGTCTACCCCATTACTCCCAGATTAGAGTGTGACAAAACACAGCCCATGAGACGTGACAATGCAGAATATTGGGGTCACGACAACTAGAAGATATTTTAATTCTGTTCAAAAGAAATATTCACTGATGAAAGATACAACTTTGGGTTCTGGGAGGCTTTCCCCCAGAAGATTTTGAGCATTAAACACTTAATTTCCTGCATTCTGGAGACATTATCTGTACCAATTTATGGTGGAAATATCTTTCTTTCCAGCCTACAACACATAGGGTGAAAAATATGGTGTTTTTTGAAAATTAAACCATGTAAACCTGTTCTGGTAGAACCCCTAATTCTGATTTTGAACCTGAAAATGAGCATAATACCACCTCTTTAAAGACTAAAATGCCCAAGCCTCTGTGTTGCGGCCCACTCAAGTCAATCAGTGGAAAACTAGATGTTCAGATGTTTTCCTGCTTGCACCAGCCTGCTTTCTTGTCTGTGAGCTGTCTGATATCTAATCCCTGAATGCATTTGCATTTGCTAATTAAAGAGATGGCCAAGTTTTGGCTGAATCTAACCATTTTGGGTAAATTACTTGGAGTGTCTGAGTGAAGGTCGGCCTGCGAGTTTGACCCCAGACTGACATGATGGATCTACTGCTCTACTTCTGCTGGCTCAACACATGAGAGATCTGATTTCCATTAGTAAAGAGGACATACACACACACACACACACACACACACACACACACACAACCTCTCTCCTATTGCTTTCCACACACACCTTCTGTGACCATCTCTATCTCTCTCTCTCTCACACACGCACACATTCTTTTATTGCCTCCTTAGCAAGCAAAGATTCTGCGGCAAGGACTCGTCAGCACTTATGTTGCTACTTACTTCCTTGCCGAGTTTACACAAAAAGTGTTGAACTGACCTGCATCTTAACACACGCACACATAGAGAGATCAGTCTGTGAGTGTGTGTTCCTTGCAATATGAATTATTGAGTGTGTTATTTGAGGGACAGCTGGCTCTTGAACACATTAACTCCCTCAGCCAGACAGCCGGTCATAACTCAGTGATGGTAGCGAGTCACTAAACAGGAAAGAAGAGGGAAATGAGAGATTATTAATGCAATTTCACACTGATTTCAGTATCAGTGGGCAATATTATAAAGTGTTTCTATAAGCTCTCGAGTCAGTTAACACAAGGAATAAACTGAATTATTCTTTTCACCAGAAAAAGAATATTAAGTTATTTTTGTTAGACTGAATACAATCACAGTCTGCAGTCTGAGTGACAAATGAAGTTTATAATGGAGTCACTTGTGAATTGATTGTTCTGACTCAGGCTCTGCACTGCATCATGCATTGCATAATGTTTTCTTTCTGTCATGGCACACTTTTTGAGAGGAAAAAGCTGCATGAGTGACTCAAATCTTTAAATAATGTAGGCTACATGAGCCTATATTTCTTCAAGCTTTCAAAGCCCCATGGGGAGTAAGTGATTCCTCAGTATAGATATTTATATTAATGTATAGTATAATTTCTCACGCACTAAGAGGATTTTTAAGGACTAAATGGGGACAGAGAGAAAACCCCTCTATTAGAGGGATGCGCGGCGACAGCCCTCTAAGCCTCACTGCCGGTGTTCCTGCTGTGGTGAGCCCTTCCCAGTCGTGCACACCTGCGTCTCATGAGCGTGTGTGTGTGTGTGTGTGTGTGTGTGTGTGTGTGAAGTGTGTGTGATGCCTCCCACCCACGTTGGTAAATTTGGGTTCCTTCCTGCCAGCACCACTGGGTGAGAGCAGGGTGCAGCCTTTGGGTCCCCACCTTCCTCTCCACAGGTGTTCCTATCCTGCCGTCAGATATATCTTACATGTGTGTGTATGCACTGTGCCTCTACTTATTTGACCTTACAAAGTCTATCATTCTCATTACCTTTCATTGTGTCTTTCTGTCTCCTACTCTTTTTCCTCAATTAAAGCCCACCTTGGATCTGAGATATCTCCATGGTAACAAGGACCAACAGATGTAAAAAAAATAAAATAAAATAAAAAAAGTAGAGAGAAATGGGAACAAAGAGAAGGGTAAGTTCGGGATCAAAGATGGTCCAATATGTTAATAGCTTTGTTTAGAACTTACTAAACGCACTCAGGCCTTTGACTCACACTTCTCAGAAATAGCAAAGTGGGTCATTAGACTATGAGATGTTCAAAATATGTGCAATCATCCTACACAGCGTCAGCATCTACTGTAAAAGCGTGCACTATTTTTGTCGGGTCTAAATGAGCCGTGTTGTGACTGCGAGGTAAATGTCAGCGGTTTTCAGCCGGAAACCAGCGCCACAAGAATGTGACCACGGGATGTCGAGTAAATCAATATGGAAGCCAAGGGGGGAGGCTGACGGAGGGGGGTAAAGAGAGGGAGAGAGGGACTTTACTGCAGGTGAAAAAACAAAATAACAGCGGCAAAAGGAGAAGAAGCATTAGAGAGGAGGAGGAGGATGAGACTGAAGGAAAAAGTGAGGCTTAATTGACACTTGGTTACATTATCTGTGTGCTGGGGGCTTAAATGTGCCTTAAAGATCAGGTTGGCGATATTCTATACTTTTTTCTTTGTCCGTGTCTCAGTAATTCCCTTCCCTGCTCGGTCTGTGGCTCGCAGCTTGTTCCTACTGAAGACTTATGTCTTCAAAAACGCATACAAAGTATATGTTTCATTTCTAAAGATGGGTGAGCTACAATGTTATTCATTTTCAGCTACGGATTAAAACAGATTTGGTGTAGCCTAATAGTGAGTATTCAGGCAACTGGATGACGTATGTGGGATTGACTCAAAATAAACTACATTGCCCATGTTCATCGTAATAAAGAAACAAGGTGGCTCAAATGATGTGTTTTTAATCGTTTTTGGAGAACAATTAATTGCACAGGGGACTATGATATATCAGGCTACTTATTAGTAGGATCAATTCATTGTTGACTTTTTGTGGGACTTGATGACAATAATAAAGATATAGAATATAACTTCAGCCCACTTTAATCACACAAATACATGGATATAAGAAACATAGTGGTATATAGGTATGCAGATTGTTTTAACTGTTGAGATCTAGGGGGTATGTGCTGCCCAGACTTCAACTCCAAAACAAAGGAGAGGAATACAGTTTTCTTTGTGCTGCTCAAAGCATAAAAGAAAAGTGACATTTGATCAAATAAAGACTAATAAAACCCAAACTATTTGCACCGTTAGATACCAGTATGTGTATACGTGGGAAGATATCTTTTTCATGATTTGGGTGAAATGACCCTTTACAATATCTCTTGCACACACCCACGCACGCACCACAAAGTGATGACATTTCTCACTCTTGAATAGAAAGCCATTTTGCCGCAACAACAACACAAAACAACACAAAAAGAGAAGGAGACAGACAGTGAGTAGGGGGGGTCTCTCAAAACATATATTTTTTAAAAACATGTTGAAAACTATATATACAAATATAGAGTTAATGTATGTATTGAAGATGAAGAATATATACATCAACTCTCTACATTAGGCACAATCTTTTCTTTGCTGCCGGAAAGTAAACAAACTGATGAATCAAAGCTTTGTCAAAAATGATTAAAAGTCGAATAGGGTGTTGTGTGAAAATGCAGTCATTTCACTGCACTGTGTGGGTATTCCACTAATTATAAAAACCTTCATCTGCTATGAAAGCTTCTCAGGAGACTTGTGTGTGTTGTGTGTGCGTGTGTGTGTTGGTATATTACAGAAAGAAGGGAGGGCACAGTGGGAGCAAGTAAGGGAAAATTACATCTGTTTTGAGTCAGCAAAAATACTTTATGGCAGTAATGAAGCCGGTAACAGGCAGTCTAGTAGTTCCCTCTCTCTCTCTCTCAAACATACACACGCACACTCAAAAAACTCACAATCTACACATGCAGAATGCAGACATATCATTTCATCAAGCCAGCATAGCATTAACTAAAGATTATCTATCATACACACACACACACACACCTATCCCAGCTCTCATCTCCTCCCCTGCAGAGCTTTAAATACATCCGAGATCGTCAGAGATCACCCAGATATCTACTTGATAACAGTTTCAATTATCACAGCATCATGTTGAATCAGCACCCGTTCCTTCAGTCGACACAGAGTGAATGCTAATGAAGATGCAGATCAGCGGTTTCAAAGTGCCAGGGGGTTTTACAGTATCTGTATCTACAGTAGCAGTGCACGCTGGGACTGTGGGGTGACGCTGCCGCTCAGTGGCTCATGCAGGAGCTGCACACACACACACACACACACACACACAGAAAGAGAAGTGGTGAGTGTATAGAAAGGTATTTTTCTTAAGAGGATGTGTAAAATGGTGTTTCTGCATACAGAATGCTAATGTAGTGTTTGTGAGGGAAAACTGTGTATGTGGACAGAAACAATCTATGACCAATCTCTCAGCTCACTAACTTGTGAACATGTATGAAACTCTACACATTTCCTATACTTTACTTTAATATATTTTTACAATCAACCTTTAAGATGTTCAGCATTGTTTTCATGGACATTTTTGTGAATGATCTCCCGTTCATTCTAAATATTTTACAGGTTATTTTTAAACAAGCCAATAGTTCAAGCAGACTGTACTGCTCCTTCAACTGACCTCTTTCCAGGACAAAACCCGGAAGGTGGAAAAAAGGTCTCTGTTCAATCCTTTGACGTGCTCTCTAATCAAGTCATGCAGAGAAATCATCGCTAGATTGACCTCCACACGTACACCCTGCTAAGATAACAGGAGCAGGGTTTGTGGTCTTACTTTGGTGTGTTGCTGGATTTGTAGAGACTGCAAGATTCTTCCGAGAACAAAAATGCCTTTACTGGCAGCAAGAATGTGGCAGCCTATTTCCTGTATTTCTTTGTATTATTTGTACTATTTGCCTATAACCATTTATCTTCTGCAGTGTGCTACTGCACATATGAAGAGATCAGTGCAGCAAATGCAGTATTTTATTTTACTTTTTAACTCTAAAAAGTGTGTTTTTGTAATTCATTAATTATTTGTAGTTTTATTATGTAGTCTATCTGTGTAGTTCATTTTAGTGTCTGCTCATGGTTCCTACTTGTCTGTCAAGCATATCAATGATGCAATGTACTGTAGTGGCTACAAGACACAACATGGAGGCTTATTAAATAGTAACTTAACACCAGGATAAAATGTAGTGTTTGCCTGCCTTCTCTAACTAAAAGTTTTAAGCCTGTTTCACACCATACAGTTGGGTGCGGCCAGAAATGTCCATCTGTAACCACACCCAACGGTGATGTCAAAGTGTACTGAGACTCCCTGGAGTGCCCTCCTACGTCATTGCAGCAAGGTGAAGATGTTAAACCATTAGAGGTCAGAAAAAAAGATTTCCAGCTGGTGTTATTTAAATAGTTTTTTACCTTTGCCATTAACACCAACTTTTTAATGTATTGTTCTTTTAATACTAAAGTTATAATGTAATTTATTCTATCAAACATGAGTATACATGGAGTCCATGGAGGAGGACCAGGTCATCTACAGACCCACAGATGTGTGTCATTTATTTTATTGCAGCTAAGAACAAGGTTGAGTCAAATGTTTATATTCTTTCATGCACCCATATAGAAACACGATTTCCAGAAAAACATAATCATATATCCAAGTAAGGACTGTTTCACTTTCAGGTTCACTGTAAAATTGAACTTTATTAAGACCACTAATCTTTCCGTGTCCTTGTAGAGAAACTTTCTCAAGCTCAACAGCTAAAAAAACCCTGACAACTGAGGACATACAGAGGACACAGTGTAAGCACCTTGCAGGTGAAGCACACCAGAAGAGCTCTTGAGCTTTCAGTGGAGTTGAGTGCTACCGAGAGATACAGACACTCCACTTTAAAACCTGTCAGTAACTCTTTTCATGTGAACACAGCCTATTTCTGATGAATGAGAACAGCAGGAAGGATAACTTCACCTTCGCCTGTTCCAACTGGAAGGGGAAGGGGCTTTTCATCCAGGAAAAAGTCAGAGAACAAAAGAGCTGAGCCACTGCTGCCTACAGCTGTTAACCACTGTGGAGGAGGAGGTCACATTGTGGGAAATATGTATAGGTTTAATTTGAATTGCCTTAAGAAACAGAAGTGCTGCTGAGCCCATCCCCGTTCTGAACATCAAACTGATAAAAGCACTGCCCCTCACATCATAAATAATACAGTTACAACATGAGAAAAAGTGCAGTAGATACTAGCAGCTTATAAAGGCATTCAAAGAGAATAACACAGTCTCTCCATTCTGTGTCTGAACTGAATGACGTTTAATCAGTAACAGTTGTCAACAGTGTGTTTTCATGTTTCAAGTCCACCTCAATTTAATTGCATGTTTTTTGCTGCTACAGCATATCTGTTCTGTAAACCACTTGTGCTCTCCTTGAGGAAAATTAGAACATAAAAAGCCAGAAATGTATATTTTATGTATATTTAGTTTGGTGCAATGTTTATGTGCAAAAAAGATGCATGAGAGGCAAAAGCCTACTTCTTATCAAACATACTACAAACATCTTATCCTGCAGCATAGAGCATAGAGTGACTAAACACACACTTTCCCCTGGAAAGTTCACTGCTCACATCAGATAGCTCATTAACAAGTCAGATGCAGCACATTAAGCAACTGAAAAACTTACCTGCAGATATCATGTTGGTCAATTTAGATGCTGGGGTGGTTCTTCAATGCCACTTCTAACTAAACATTGTTTTTCATTATAGTGTCGAGCAAACTTAGCTTTAAATACATATATGTCCTTTTACCCTGCTGCTTCTCTGCCTGCCGACTCACCTGTCAATCAAAACAGGACACCAACACACCTCTTCAGAGGCTGAGACCAAAACAGGATTTGTAGTATTTTATTTTAACTTTTTTGTCTTCCATTTAGTAACATAAACTATCAACAAAAAAAACAATCTGACATTATTTTGGACCCCAAAAAGGGATAGCTAACTAGTGGAGCAAAAAAGCACATTATTCTTTTTACTGATGAAACGTTGCATTCCTAAGAAATAAGACTCGTCTTTCTTCACATTTAAGGGTTTTGCTTCAGTGTTACAGCCTTACTTGACACACTATGTTTTTTTTACTTTACTGTCACAGACAGATCAGACAGAATAGACACAAAGGCCATTAAAAAGTTAAAATAATTATCATGTTGGATTTTACTCATTTTCTGTTTGTTATTCCACTGATGATTTTAACCTTGAACTGTATGGATCTCCAGATTTGGGAGGGGTCTTAGTTTCCCTGTTCATGTTGCAGTGTTTTTTCTGTCCACAAGGTGGCAGCAGAGTCCCTTTTATGTGTTTGAACACTCAGCTTGGCAACTCCAGAGGAAAATCCTATTTCTTCTCTTAGGCTTGCTGTCTCTTTGAGTTTTTGTTCCTCTTAGCTCTCTCCATCTTTAGAACACAATACTACACGCTTTGTTGTATTATGTATTTATTAAGGATTAGAAACATGAAAAACATACTAAAAAAGCCTGTGAAAACATGAAATAATCTTACACACGTGAATAAAAGATTTATATAAACCATTGATAACACTAAGGCTAATGTAGTAGAACTCAATGAGATCTTTTTGAACTACGTCCTCAGCAGTCACTGACGTTGGCACCATGCAAGGAGAGCGTGTTCACATGTATTGGTTCATTTTGTGCTTGTGTGAGCAGTAACCTGAGCTTTGAGAGGCTGTTATTTACATCAACGTGTGAATGAATGGCTGCAGAGACTACGCAGTGTTTTATGTGTGCATTTTGGTGCATCCATGTATGAGTTTGAGAGAGTGTGGTGTATTCAGAGTTGTCCCAGTTCTAGTTTTCTGGCTCCATGGACCGAGACCAGATGACATGCTCGTCCTCTGGGTATAAATGTGGGGAGGCAGGGTGCACAGATGGATGATAGATGGATGGATAAATGATCTATAAATCACTAATAAAAGAGTTAGAGCCATGATGGACACATTGTTGGATGGATTAGATTATGACAGATTGTGCGTTTGAATGTATGGATGCAGGTTGGAGGCCCAGTCAGGAGAGAGGTGGCAGGGACCGGGTGCTGACCGGGCTGTACTTCACCCTTGACGGTGAGGGAGGAGGCTGGGTGAGGTGAGGGGAGGAGGGGGATGGACGAATGTGGTCACTCTGGTACTCTCTCCCAGTGCCTGAGTGCTCTGAACCATGAGCTTGTGACCGACCTCTGGGCCGGCGTAACTCAGGCGGGGTGAAGGAGGAGGTGGGCATGCATTTGTAGTGGGAGGGAGATTGGTGGGAGGACGGATGGCAGGTGGGGGAAGAATAGCATCCAGGCGCAGAGTGACGACTCTGTGATGGGTGGCGACCAGGTGATGGGTTACGGCCAGGTGAGGAGTGCCTCCCAGACAAGGGTTCACGGTTTCCGGGTGGGTGTTTGGGTGATTTGGGTGACTTATGCACCTTGGGCGACTTGGGTGTTTTAGGTGTTTTGGGTGATTTGGGCATGGGCTGACAGAAGGAGTAAGAGTTGGTGCTATGAGTGGGAGGGGCATGGCTGGGAGAAGCAGAGTCTCCATTGCCAGCAACCTTGTAGAGGAAGACATCATACTGAAGGGGCGGACTGGTCTCTGCATGGAGCTTGGCGTCTTTGGGGAGGAGCACTTCCAGGCCAATAGTCACTCCATCCTGATGTGGAAATACAGTGAGTAGAGAAGGATGCAACAATGCAGGGATAGTCACAAAGGCAAAAATAATAAAAACAAAAATATACAAAGAAATACAGGCATTGATGAATTATGAGACATAAGTCCCCTGGCTACAGACACGACATCTTAAATCTGCTACAGCTGATTTATTAGCCACTTGGGGGCAGTGGAAATAAGCCGTGAACACTGACATGTTGTTTCCTTTTAAGTTAATATAACAAACTTATTATTTACATTTACATTTAATTATTTAGCTGACGATTTATCCAAAGCAACTTACAATTGCTATATTTGTCAGAGGTTGCATGCCTCTTGAGCAACTAGGGATAAAGTGTCTTGCTCAGGGACACAATGGTGTCTCACAATGTAATCGAAACCAGGTCTCTCACACCAAAGGCATACGTCTTATGCACTGTTCCATCACCACCCCTATAAAACAGTTGGAGAACTGGGTGAATGTTAGTCCAAAAGTCACTCACCTTTTAACTCTGTTTTTAGGCTCCACTAAATTAGGTCACTAATTAGGCTCCACTAAATTCTGAGGGAAATATCTGTCTCTTTAGCTGCTAAATGTAGCACCACTGTGTTCACCAGTTTGTTGCTAGCTGTGTCTGTCTGCTGTTTGGTGCTGAGCAGGTTGTTAGAGCTTATTTGCTGAAAACTGCTGCCTGCTGAGGCTGAAAACTATGCTATGAGAACGCTGAGAGTAAACCAATACAGTAAAGTTGGGGCTGTAAGACCAAAACAATGAGCTGAAATATGATATAAAGAGGAACTGCAGAATCGGGTAACAAGTTTCTGTAGGTTCATCACTACAAACAGCTCCTTCCACATACGAGTAGTCATGTGATTCGATGTTAATAGAAAAATATTGATTATAGCCTCTTTCGTTGTACAACCTTGTGTTGTATAATGATAAATAAATGACCTTGATCCTTGATCTCTAAGGTTCTGATAGTGAAAACAGTTCTTGAACATCAGCATTTTGTTCTATCCTCACTGACACAACTCTCCTTGGACAATTTAGCATTCTGAAACAGGAAGCCTTCTAATACTAGTCATATTTTCTTGAAGCAGAGCTACAGATTTTTATGTCAAGACACATCAGGATAAAAGAATGTAATAAGGACATTTCTGCTTTTGACTGTGGTCTGTGAATTTTCAACAATACATGATAAAAACATTAACTTGTGTGGCTTTGGGGCCCCCTTGGGCCTGTGTCTGATACGCCCATTCAGTAACCCACCCATCGATACAGGACAGATGACGTACCACTGATCAGCATTAGACATAGAGAAATAAAACAAATTATAAATATTTAAGAATGTGAAAAATAAAAATACAGATAATTAGAGAAATGGAAATGGAGAAATGGAATAGACTTATCCTGCTACCTACCAGCACCTCATTGTTGTTGCTGTGCTCGGGGAATATTTTGTCTTTAATTAGAGAAATGGATTGTAAGTTTGAATAGAAATTAACATGGGCCACAACTGTGAACACATATAAAATGTGAGTGTTACAGTAAAGATTAAAGGTTAAGTTGTATTTGTGCAACACAACAAATATTGCCTAGTAAAAAAAGTACAGGAGAGCTGTCCATGGTGCTGAATGGGCACACAGTCACCAGTGTTTGTGTAGTTTAATCTGTGAGCAGCCTACTGTAGCACAAAAGCAGGGTCAGCCGTGCATTCAGTTATTATTAGCTTGGGAGCAGTCAGGCAGTTAGCTTCATCATGAGCAGACATGCAGAGAAAGAGAGAGACTGGGGGAAAAGTAGAGCTCACAGCAACACACAGGGACGAGCTGGATAAAATTAAAAAGGTTTATTCCAACAACTGTGAACTATAATCCTCCATGTATACCCAAAAAAGTACAAAAAAACCTCAAGTACATTAAAGTATTATAAATCACATTGAAAACCAAGACACAGCGTGTGTAATATATGTATATAGAATCAAATATCAACTCCAAGCAATTACTTTGACCTCATGTAATCTAGACATATTCACTTATTAGCAATGTCAAACATGAATAGTTCGCAAATACAGATTCACTTTTTTTCCCACTTACTTCTTTTGCAATTACGTTTTCAGACACTTTTCGTTGATTACACCAATGCATGCGGGCAGAAAGAGAGACAGTAAGGCGGGGCAGGCAGAGGTGAGGGGAAGGGTTGGGGGAAACAGGAGAGGAGACAATGAAGGAGCAAGAGTTCATTGGCCGAAGACCAAGGCAGGGCATCAGTAGAGAGGAAAGTCAGTCATTAGTTGGTCCAAGCCAGAGATTTTAGTCCAGCGTAAGAGGTTGACAGAGGAAAGAAAGTAGGCAGCAGCGCCACTATATGATCAGCATCAGCATGGCAGCCTTGTAAACATGACTATTGTGCTTCTCAAGTTGTATCCTTAAATTCTTGTTGTGCTTTTTTTTTTTAGAATAGAGGCCTGATTGGATGGTTTAAAACACACAATAAGCACTTTTCAAGGTGTAAACAATGTTAGCCTATCACAATGTTGCTGTTGTTTGTGTGTGCATTTAATATTTTGGTATGATTCTCCAGCAGCACACTCTGACAGATGGTTTATTATACCAGGTTGTTCTGGTGCATGTTTACCTCAGGGTTCTCCTCTGTGTTGTTAGGGGTGTGGCCGTGGTCATGGACGACAGAGGTTGGGCGGTTGTTTTCGTGTTTAGGGGAATGGGAGTTGAGGATGTTCATTGACCCCTCTTCCTTGGGTTGTGGGGACTTTGCTTGGTCCTCCTGCTTCTGAGGCTCATCCTGTGGGAAGAGTTTGTGACATTTTATACATGCCTCTTACTTACATGTACAAACACACCTCGATATATACACGCAGGAAGACACAGGTAAATAGATGTTCTGCAGCCTTAGAGTGCATCATCTCCTCATGTTAGCATGTCTGTGCACCTGCAGGAAAGTCTGCACTTAAATTTTCTGTTTGTGCCCAAGCTCCCTTGAATAAAATGAAAATAGCTTTACCATTTACTTTTTATTGTATAATTTCAGGTGTATCAAATATATATTTGCTCTAGTCAATGCAGACAAAAACATCTGTGGCGCATTTCACTCTCACAGGTAAGCCACTACCCAAACAGTGAAAATAAGAGGCTGGCTACTCCAAGTGGAGGATGCACATGGGAGTCTGCATGCTCCCCAGATAATAATGGAACAATAAATAACAAGAACATTGCAGGGACATTGGTCAAACCAAACTTCCAAGCACTTTTGACTACTTAAAAGTAACAAAAATATGCAGTTCAGTTATGTCCAGCAGAACTCTCTTCCCCCATTTTAGAGATGATCATACTTGAACTGATACGAGTCACCGTAGCGACTGATACTGGACCTGTATGCTTATATTCATGCCTAAGCATTTAAAAAAACAAACAATCGGCCTTCTGATATTGAAAACACTGCATTGCAGATCTGCCTGCAGGACTTTTTAGCCTCTAGACCTGACATTTAGAGCATAGCATAGCGTCATATATAACCACTGCACTGAAATGCCAGTAGAGCTCTGAGAACGGTGGTATATTTTAAAAAAAAGCAAGTCACAATTTGTTCACTTCATTTAGCCCAGCCAAGTATGGGTAATGGAGTAAAACGAATAGATGATTTTGAAAATCCGCCAGTGTGTGCTTGTGTTTGCATAGTGCATCTGTGTTAAATGCAGTAAATGCATGCAGTTATCAGCAGAAGAGCTGTCTTTGTCTGACCACAAAACTACTGTGCCTGTGTACAGTTTGTAAATGTTCAACCATTGATTGATTGGCATTTTACAGACATATGAAGGTCATAGGCACAACAGGCAGTAAGTAGAGCATTGATCAGTCGCACTGGCTACTGTGGGACCTAAATCACTAAATGCCCTTTCACACCAGAGACAACAAGCTCAAAAAGCTTAAAGTCACGGGAGCAAAATGCTTTTGTTCTGTCGATCTCATAGACTTTATAGGCTGTCTATCTCTGTTACATCATTGTTTATTGAGATTAAAATTTTAACCATGCCTTAATAACCTTATATACCTTTTTAGCATAGTAACCCAGTAGGCAAGCATGATTGATGAATACCAAACAGGGGCACACATCAATCTGCCTGCAAACACAATCCCCGCCTCCCCCTATTAATGCATCAATACATACACATTCATATTCACACATGCTGCTACAGAATGAAATTCACTTTATAGAAGCACTACATGCAAAACCTTTTAGAAGGGAATTGAGTGGAAAAAGGGAGACCTGCTCACAGGGACAATAAAATGGTGGTCTGTCTGAGCTTTATGGGCACAAGAGCGAAGCGAGCAACAAAATGGAGGCTCGGTTTCTTATTGAGCTTCTCAGGAAGCTGCAAAGGCACAGGTAAGAGAGGCAGCAAATGGGGGAACTTACTCTCAGGCTCACACAGCAGTGACTATATAACACCTCTAAACAACTGGCTGCAGGAAACCTTGCAAGAGGTGATTAATCATTTCACCTACAGACTATGTGGTACACAGCTGATACAAGTTGAGATGCAGGAAGCATTTGTGGAGGTGAGGTTTGCAGCAAAAAGGAGAGCCAAAATCTGGCATCTAGCGGTTGCACAGTGGGTAAGGTCGAAGCAAAGCCAGGGAGGGAAACTGCTGCAGGCAATGTGGACGTTTCCACTCTGCTTACCTGGAAGTGGTTATAAGGGTTTTTGGGTTTATATTCCCAGGTGTAGCTGGTTGTTGATGGCCTCTGAGGGGATCGGTGAATGTGAAAAGCATTAAACACACACATACTGTGCAATCACAAGTGTAATTGGAAATCTCAATGAGAAGTTTTCAAGGGCGTAGTATTAGATTTCGTGTTTGGGATAATAAATATCCAGTGACTGGAAACTTGTCCCTAGCAATAATTTTGATCAAAAGATTTAAATATAAATTGTCTGTCAGTTTCTTTTCAGTGTATTTGGAGCACAAACAGTGAACATTCAGTCCCAAATTAGAAAGAGAATAACATGAAGCAAAAGGCAGAAATTGTAGCCTGTCAACTACGATGGAGTATTTGAGCCACAAAAAATCATACTAATCTGAGATTTTCGAGAATCAAGTCATAATATTATGAGAAAATGAAGTGCAGTTGTATCATCCAGTACAATCCCAAAGGGGATTCTGTGTGTGTCAGATAATCTGAAGGGATAGTACCACATCAACAGAGCAATAACGTAGACCAATGCACAGAAGAGTATAGTGCAGGTAGATTAAAAGAGTATTATGACATTATTATCATTCAAAATATTATATTACAAAAATTAGGAATTTATGTATCATTGATGTTAAAAGATCATTTACAAAGGTTACAAAAGACACAAAAGAGGAGGGAAGGCAAAATCATGGCTACATGTGTGTCGACTCAGCGGGAATGATATTAAATCATGATATTAAGACAAGTTCAGGGGCAAGTACAGGGGAAACATATTATATTTTAAAATTTTTAATTATCACCTGCCACCTGAATTTTGTTTCCCTTTACATAAATAAAGATCGATGCAGATAAGGTAGAAATTTGTGCAGACAAATTCACCAGAATGAAAGGAAGTGAAGTGTTTCATGCTCAAAATGTTGTGGGGGAAGTCCAAAAGACCCCTGCTTAAAATGTGTCCCATCCAATGTTGAAACGAAACCTACACCCTTGGTAGTTGGGTGTTAGTACTGTGGATCAGAACAGATAGATGGCCATGCACAGAAACAGAAAAACACAGACAGATACAAAAATGAAATAACTATGTAAGCTGAGAAAACACAGGAGAGGACATCATGAACAAAGAGGAAAACAGATGGAGGCTATTACAGAAAAAAGAAATCACAGATGCAGGTGATGGAACAGAAAGATGAACAAGATAAATAAATGGGATAGAAAAAGGAGAATAAACACTGGGAGATTTGGGGCGTACCTGACAGATAATGTTGTCATAGTACGCCAGGTTGTGAGTGTGAGCTTGGGGAGCGGGCGGAGGGGTGTCACACAGTTTCCTTACGTTTGGCTGCGAGCCGTCGGCTGTTGTGGAAACAGAGAGGCCATCCGTCTGTGGCTCGCTGCTCTGTGCGCGGTACTTACTGCAGGAGGGCGGCAGGAGGGAAAAAAAGAGATTTGTGGAATAAATACTTGCAGTTAAAAAAAATGTTTTTATTCTGTGCATTTGTATCTCTCCGGGTCCACATTTATGTAAATTGCTGTGCGCAGTGTGAAACTGGGGTTAAAACCTCTGGTAGACACACACACATATCACACAAAAATATATCATCACAGTCTAAGAAACAAGAGATAATTCAGTGGATACTAAAGGGAATTAGATCACACTACACTGTGGCTTGTGACTATAAAATCAAATTTGATTTGATTAGATTTCTCATGGTTCACTGCTTGTCTTCGTTTCCATTTAGCTCCATTTTCCCCTCTCCCTCACGTTCTCTCTTGCTATGCTCTCTTCATCATTTGATTTCATTAGATTGTAAAGTCTCACAGGAGTTAGACTGACACACGCTTCATATTTTTACATTGTCACCTCCCAGTCACACACACACCTGCGTTTGCGAAGGCGCCTGTTCTCATTCTTGAGGCGGTGCAGCCTCTTGGCAAAGAACACAATGATCATGAAGAGGAGGATGAGCATCAGGGAAGCCACGCCCACCACCACACACATCACCTGGAAATCTGTGACCGCCCAATCGCAGCGCTTGCCTTTGTTCCAGATGTAGTCCTGCACATTGCACCTGGATGCAAAGAGACACAAAGTAGCAATATTGGCCTTTTGGATCAATGTAACAGCGCTTGGCATCAACTTTCCTCTCTCCTGACCTGCCAAAAGCTTAAAGCCAAGAGGCTTAATAAGAGTATGTACTCGCTGCACTAGTGTATTTACCATATTTATAGCCACAGCATGTAAGCCAAAATTAAAAACAGTGTAAAATGGTACTCAGAGCTGATGACATGGTGTCCTGAGGTCTGTCCTGCCAAGCAGGGATTTGGCCTGCAGCCTAGCCTTTAATGAGATCAAAGTATCAGGAGTGCGTGCATGTGTCTGTCTCTTTTCCATATTTCTGTCCTTCTCTGTGGAAGTGTTTGAACGTTTGTTTGAAGCGTGTCCATATGTGTGTATGAGAGAGTGTGTGTATTACTCAGCAGGTCTGATGAGATGAGCAACAGTTTACCTACAAGCTTACACAGGACAGATGGTGCTATCAAGGCGTGGCCTGTCTGTGAACATGTGTTTATTTATATGTGTGTCCCTCCCAGACGTTACTATATTGTCATCATCCTGATACTTTCAATGTCTGCATAAAGTGTGTGTGTCTACATCAGCTGCCAACAGCCTGTGAGCACACCCGCAAACACGCACACTCGTTACCCCCTGCCTCCAAAACTGAGCTAATCCTCTGGCGACCCTGCTGTGATCTTGACAAACCCTCATGACACATTAAGCCATTCTTCTATCTATGTGCGTGTCTGTGTTTTCAAAGTCTGTGCTGTTGTCTGAAGTGTCCTAAATCTTTTCTTTTGTGTTGGAGAGGGAACATATTGGGAATCGTCCCAATAGGACAAATTAAAAACTGATGTTATAGTGCCTAACAACCTCCCCAAACATTTAACATACATATGCATGTGTTCAGTTGTCATCTAAAAAGTCACTGCCAGCTTGTAAATGCTACACAAAATGGACATTTCCTCATTCTTCATTAATAAGATGATAAGACAAAGGAAGACTGTGTAATCCTCCTTACAGTTTAGCCAAGGACAACAAGCAGTTTAAGTGTTTGTGTTTTTCTCACCTGCAGAAAGCTCCCATTCCTGCCACCACGGTGCACACTCCTCCGTTGAAGCAGAAATTGGGTTCAATGTCACACTGAGATACACACACCCCAGGACCAGAGCGCACAAAGCCCAGCCTGCAGCCGTCAGTGCCCATGGCGCCACCTAAACCTAACCCATCCTCCTTGTTCAGCCCTGGCATAGGAGTAGCTGGTAAGGAGGGTCCACTATCCACATTAGGCTTCACATTGTCAGGAATAGCAGGAGAACCAGCCAGGAGTGGATTCTCGTCCTCCATGTCAGCCGGGGGTGACACGGTGGGCTCAGGTTCTGGAGTCGTATCTAATGCTGAGACATCGTTGTCAGGGGACAGGTAGTCGTAAAAGTCAGAAAGCGTCCATGCAGTAGGGTCTCCTGCTTTTTGCTTCTGGGGTTTTGGAGCTTTGGCCCAATCCAGAGCAACATCAGAGGGCACAATATCCGGCGCAGGGCTGTGAAACTCCACGGTGATGACGTCATCGGACAAAGGGTTTGCGGGCTGGTCTGGACCCGCCCCTCCGGCAGTGAGCTCCTCCCCCACAGGTGGGTCCTCATCTACGACGTCTAAGTGGGCATGTTTATGAGATTGGTGATGTTTGGTGGAGCTGAGTGGGAGTTTAGCCCCGAGCCCGAGCCCTGTTCCAATCAAGTGCTCCCTCTCTGCCGAGTCATCACTGAGCACCATCCTGGTGTTCAAAGCCTCCTTGTTGACAGATGATTGGTTGTGGTGATGATGGCGCCTGGTTAGTGAATGCCTCCCTGTTAGTCAGACACAAAACGGCATTAAAGAGGCAATCCAGTATGGCACTTCTATAAAGTTCTGGGACTCAGCCAGCCACTTGTTAGCTTAGCTTAAGGTGGGAAACAATAGGAAACAGCTTGTCTGACTGTCTAAAAGTAATGAAATCCACCTACCAGCACCTCTAGAGCTCACCTATTTCCTCACTGTCAGGTTGCCAGCTGATGGTTGCAACAAGCTGAGACTCCATGAATTAAAAGCACTTGACCAAGAAATAGTCCTTCATATAACCCCCTGTAAAACCACAAATTTGTCTTTTGCACAGATTAAACAAACAAGGTATATGGTGTTATTAAGTGAGCTTTAGAGGTGCTGGTTGGCAGGTTTTGTTACTTTTGGAGTGAGCCAGGCTAGCTGTTTCGTCTTCTTTCTGGTCTCTGTGAGTGGTGGGTCGTTGAATGGACAGATATGACAATCAAGTTTCTCATCTAGCTTAATTCTCAATAAGAAAGTGCATTTCCAGAGCCACTGAAAACATCATAAAGCTGTTTTCACAGGCTGAGTAGTACTCTGCATGACAGGCAAAGTGACTGTTATATGTGTAAAATTAATTAATTCCCCTTTTAACATATTCTTATTGTTAATAGCCTACTGCATCAATGACAGACAAGTGTAGGAGTGTGTCCCACAAATGACAAACAAAGGCTTGTATACACAAGATTTGAACTAACCTCAAGGTATTGACTGTGTTTTGTTTGATAAAGATTGTGGCACAAGGATGAGGCAGAAGCATTAATAATTGAATTGGATCCCAACAGTATTCTGTGGAGATGCCTTAAGGCTGTACCAGGCTAGTTTTGTCAGGAAACCATGCCACCATATCATTCACCGTAAATTCTGCTGAATTAGACACAATAAAAATGTGTTTTCTTGAGAGAGCTGATTTGAGGAAAAGTCAGGCTCAGCAAAAAAACAAACAAAACCACCCTGCTGTGGTTCACATTTAAGAGCTAAATGATTAATTGTCAAAGAAATCAGAACAAGAGCTGAAGATTGCCGTGTAATCAGACCATAGCGATGAAGGATTTGGCACATTGAGTGACTGACTAATGTGCTCTGGTGACCGAGACTGAGTGAGGATTAGATTAGGATTTAGAGCAATAGGTTAGAGGTTGACAGGTCAGGCACTTCTCTGTACTTGGCAATCTACAGAGAAAGATGCACACACACATAGGCAGAGGCAGAGAATGACAAGAGAGAAGACAGAGAGGTACAGACGTTCAGGAATTCTTACAACCTATTAACATGCAGTGGGCCACGAGGGGCCAGTCATCACAAAGTCAAGCTGTGTAACCAGACATTGTTCAGACCCACAGAAGTATTTCAGATTCAAGTGGAGATCCAAATATTTCCAAAAATACTCAACTTGTCGGGATGAATTTTGGGAAAGATTTGCATTTGACGGAATGGTACAGCCATAAAAGTATGGGTCTTGGGTTTGAATGCAAATGTCAACATCACATGGCTTCAATCAAGAGTTGGAAAGAGTTGGAAGCAGAGAGAATATGTACTGTCTGACAGTGTGGAATAAATTAACATTTTGGAAAATATGTTTATTCACTTTCTTGCTGAGAGGCAGATGAATTCAGTATATTGATACCACTCTCACTGCCTGTATGCTAAATGTGAAGATACCGCCAGCAGGTTAGCTTAGCTCGGCACAAAGACTGGAAACAAAGAAACAGATAGTCTGCCTCTGTCCAAAAGAAACAAAATCTACTTACCAGCATCATCTAAAGCTAATTTTGGAAGTTTAGAGGTGCAGGAAAGTAGATTTTGTTAACTCAGCATAGAGCTGGTTTAGCTGTTTCCACTCTTTTTGCTAAGCTAAGCTAACATGATGTATAATACCTACTGGCATAAAAATAAAATTTGCGCATTTCCCCAAAATGTCAAACTATATCTTAAAGAGGAAACCTAAGGGGACAAGAAAGAAAGAAGGAAAGAAAGAAGACCCTGCTGCTGCACAGTATGGGGAATATTATTCCTGCACTGGTGGTAGGCTAATGTTCCCACAGTTAACTGAATTTCAAGAAACCACTTCTACACTTTTCCACTGGCCTGGTACATCTGCACAAACGGCCAAATGCAACCAAATACTTGGCTGGACAGCTTCTCTCCCACTGCCACCCTGAAATTCCCGTGTCCAATGAGATCACTGCTTTCAGTGTCTGGCACTTCATTCAGAGCTAATACTAAAACCATCTGAACGTGCCTCGAGTCACGAAGACTAGTGGTGGCTGAGGAACCATGAGATTCACCTCACACACACACACACACACACACACACACACACACATACCCCAGTTGCCATGGTGAGATGTAAAGAGGTGCCATGTTGAAAGGAGGAGCGGAGCGAGGGAGTTGCAGTGGAAACAGAGAATCCAGTGTTCACTCTCTTTGCTCTCTTGTTTTTCAATCAATCAGCCAGCCAGTCAGTAAGTGTTGATGTGCCAACTCCATCTCTGGGAAAAACTTGAGGTGGCATGAATTCGAATGCTTCACAGTTTGTCAAAGAGATGCTCCAGCAGTTCAAACTGATTACAGAACAGATTCAAATTTCAATTAAAAAGGTTCAATCTGCCAATTTGTTCCCTGCCGAGACTTAGATGCAGCATCCTGTTAGCAGCTGGCAGTCCTATAACGATTACAAGAGCAAAAGGGAACATGAAGAGATTACAAGAGCAAGACGGCAAATTGAATGCACGAATGAGCCCCTGCTTAGCAATTTGATTTCCGTCTTAGAAATGGTGTGATTTGTGCCTTTAACTGCTGCTCAGCTCTTCACCTCTGGCATAAAGCTCAGAATGTCGCCATGGTAACAAGTTTTACCTGAGGTCACTGTGATTGGCTAGAGCGTAGACTCCCAGCTGACTTCACCTTACCAGCAGGACTCTGTGGTAATTATGGGTAGCTGTCCTGCACCATGTTGTTGGATGGAGACACAACTAGTCCAAATTTGTAACTACCCACATTCACACTCATAAAGTATGTGTATGGGTACTTTACTATACGAGACAGGCGCTTATGACAACCACTATATTCACAGGCAATGGCACAAAATGCAATTTAAATTCAAAATCACAAACCCTTAATTATTTTCACAATCAAACTGCGTTAATTGTAAAATGTTGCACCGCTGTGTGTCCAGCTGCTCTGAGTACATCCCTTATTCATTGTTGACACCTCTGAGTAGTCAACATGCAACCAAGGACTGTATAAAAGAACATCAAACCATTAACCTGCATGCATTTTAGTTTTCCTAAACTGTAAAGAGTATTCTCTGTGTGTGTTTGTGTGTGTGTGTGTGTGTGTGTGTGTGTGTGTGTGTGTGTGTGTGTGTGTGTGTGTGTGTGTGTGTG
>JAPMOB010053526.1:0-13102 GCA_029875015.1 Lepomis gibbosus | reverse complement strand
TATGAAAAGCGCTGTGAGATAACTGTTGTTGTGATTTGGCGCTATATAAATAAAATTGAATTGAATTGAATTGAATTGCATTGCCAGAAAAGAAAATAGCTTCAGGCTGCGGTGTGGGCGTGAACAGAGAATGGCATTTATGGCTCTTTCTAGTGTACACCACTGTGCTTACAGGACTGATAAAAAGACAGGTGTTGTCCTGGGTTTAAATGAACTACTGTTTAGTATAAACTGTAGCATATTCCGAGGACTTCATGGTTCTATCCCTGAAAAAGTATAAAATTTGTAGCAAATGTATAAGTGTGGTCAGCACAGTCACTAAAACTAATAAGAGTAAACCTGGGAGTAAAACTATTGGAAAGCTGAAAAAAATATATAGTTGTATACATAGTTGATGAAGAGCTGCAGCAGTACTGCACAACTACACTACAAGTAAATCACAATCACACAAAGAATGCATGTTTATACATCTGTACTTTCAACATATACAGGATATGGTGTGCAAACAGCTAAGCATGGGAAGTTTGTTCAGAATGAAATCTTTGCATCCCTCCATCAGTGATCCATGTGATCCAAAATAATCCTATATGTGTAAAAACTAATATAAATCAGACTGAAAGTGACAAATATAGTATTATATTATATTATTAAATTATATGTGTCAGCTAAATTAATCTGTGACATTGCCTTGTAATCCACACAGTACAAGGCAACATCTACTTCACTATAGTCTGGGCAATGTTCCCCTCAACAACAAAGCAGTGATGTAATGGGTGGGTTCTGTTCTGTTCTGTTACAAATCCAGGTATTACACTGGCAGAGTTATATGGAAAGAGTTTGCAAACAGCCGTTGTTTGATTGGAGTTACACGCGTTAAAGCGAGCCATTACACCACAGCAGTCAGCTGTTTCATTAACAAACAAAACAGTTAATAGAAACAATCAGTTAGACCCCCTCCCAATATCTTTGCAGAAAACCCTCAGCTGGACCAGATGTCTCCAGGTCCCCTTGCACACTTAAAATAATGGATTTAATTCAATAAAACACTTGAGTCCAATAGAGATTAATGCAACATAAGTTTACTATAATTCACTGCAGAGTACATGTGAATCCAAGCTGGTCCCGCGAATCAGCTAACCATGGCTCCATCTGGAGCTAATGGTGCATTTTCCCAGCATCAAACTATATTAAAATGAAGTTTTTATTACATCTTCAATCATGTTACTCCCAATTAAAATGTGCTTGCTCCAAATGTGCTATAGCCAGAGCTAAAATGATGGACATCAGATCCACTTAGTGCACTCAGTCTTTTCCTGCTGGGTTTAGGGCTCTCTTTTTGGTTTTGTCTTTTAGTAATATTAGATGCTTACTCTAGATATGGCTTGAGTTAGGTTCAAATGGAATTTTACATTATGACAGATTTTGGATGTGTTTGCATATTTTGGTAACACTGCCCTAAAGTTGGACTGCACCTTAACTTGCTTTAATAAACACTGCATGGAAGGTGCTGTTTTATGTTCAGGCACAGATAGACAGATTCAGTGATCCTAAAAGGCTTTGCTGTTTCTAAATACTACTGATGACCTTTGTCAATAATGAATTCCCCTGAAGGAGAATAAGGAACTGATCTTTATGTTGGTGTTGATGATTGATAAACTGAGGTGGCCTGCATCCATGTGTTTTATTTTCAACTAAAAAGGTTGGAAAGGTTTACTGTCATTGTATTTTTATTTGACTCAGCAATCTTAGATACCCCAAACTCACATTGAAGTGTTGTCAAACTGTTTTCATATCTTGTTGTCAAGTTTGAAACTGTTTAACTATTAAATGACTTTAGTTTGGAGAGAACAAATTGAAATCCACATTTGAAGTGTTGAAAAAAACAGCTTTGGTTTTAGTTGTATGTGCTATGAAGAGGGTTCTTTTGCACCTTTATTTACATTTTTGAATTTTGATTATGAAGAAATAAACATGATCAGTATCCCTGTGTCTGTCATTTTTTTAAGAAAAGCTGACTTTTACTGAATAAGTAATAGGTGGTTAGTTATATTTTACACTTATCAATACACAAAGTACACTCGCCTCCTAACAACTGCCTACAATCAAGACTTAATATTACTCACTTTTTAAATAATAATCAGTTGTATAATGTATTGTAAAGTGTTAGGTAGACTTTACATATATTTTTAGTGTGTTATAGTTAAAGTACACTTAGGTCTTCAATTAAAACATGTGGGGACATCTACCCAAACAAATAGAGGTCAAATAGTTACCTTATGTTTACTGAGTAGATATTGGTTGTTGCTTTTTTTTTACAGTACATGTGTTGAACAAGGATAGTGTTCTTTGCAGGAATGCAAGGCAAAAAAACGGCAGATAGGGGTTGATGATACACGTGGGTGATGAGATGTGACAATGCACAATAAAAATGTTTTAAACGATTTAAAAGAAATACTGAAATGTATGAGTCTGGCAGTTCTCCCCCACAAAACTGGAGCATTAAACACTTCATTACCAGCATTCTAGAGTATTTTTTTACCCCAATTTACAGTAGAAATGTCTTTATTCATAAAATGGGAAAAATCATGTGTCAAATTATAAATATAAAAATATAATAGAATATAATGCAGTAATCAGAAGCTTTTTTTTTAGCTTTACCTTTTTTTGGATAATGAACATTTGTTTCTTCCATGTTTAAGACATTGCATGTTTTCTTGTGAAAATAAAGTTTTCTCAAAGCAATTTCATTTACAAATTATTCATTTGTAAATGAGTAGGCGTAGATCTTGAGGCTAAATCCCTCCCCCTTTAGCTAGTCGGGCCTGCAGCTGACATGGTTGATTACCCATTTTGCTAAAAATATAGAAGACTCTTTCCGCCTTCTTCTCCAACTCCTTAACTTCCTTCTCCACCTCCGGCTGGGTTGTGATGGGCTTTTTCTTTTGTGCTCATGTGTAGGATATGATCGCAAGCATCGCAAAGGTAGGACACACATCTTGTGATTTGTTTTCAGAGATTAATTGTTTAAATTCTTTATTTAAATGATCAACAAAGGTCAGGCTGTTTAGTAAGGAATGGATCATGTGCCAGTGTCTACAAGAAAGGTCCTTATATGGGTGGCTGAAGAAGAAGAAGAAGGCCTGAAGAAGCTCAGAGAACAACCTATATCATGGTGTCTTTTGAGTTATAAGGCTTAGGGCAAATTGAAATAATGTAACTCATATCAAAGCTAATGCTCTGGAATAATCAGTCTCACATGTAACTGAATGCAAATCAAGATGATGTAAGAAATGTTTCTTGCTGACAAGTTGTTGTTCAACAACTTGGGTGTGATACACTAGAGTTTCAGTTCAGCATGAGACTGTTATGTGATATATCAGATCAGTCTGATTAGTTTGCAACGTACAATGAAGAACTGTGGGTGTATCGGCAAGTAAAAGACTTCTGTGACTCCTCGCTCCTCTGTGCGCTCTATGAGCTTTGGGGTGGTCTGCAAGATGGCAGTCCAGAACCAGGTTCAACTTGGCGAGGAGCAAGGAAATATTTTTCAAATAAGAGAACTGAGAAGCACCTTCAGCCTCTTGGATTAAGCAGTTACAGCCCTGCTACGACTCTGTGTGTTTTCACCTGACCGAGCAACCTGACTAAAATCAATCATCTCATCAGCTTTCTAGTTAAATGCACTGCCTCTCCTGCAACTCATCACAAGATTGTTTCCGTCACCCCAGTGGTAATGTACTCTCGGCCAACTATTCCCCTTGTGAAACCTCTCGTGCGTTAGTAATCGATCTCCAGTGGTTTTTCCTGACGTGTGTTTTTTCCTGTGCTCATGGATTCCTGTGTTCACGCGCTGCATCATCGCTCACCACCAGCCACCTCAGCAAACACACCCGGACCACACCATTTCCTAACTGCCTACCTATGTTGGGCTCTGTGTCTGCTCCGCCTAAACCGTACGTCTCCATGAATTATGTAAGTCTACATCAGTACAGTATTCAGCAAGGGCGCCATGCAAAAAGCTGCCTCCAGAATCCCTCTCCTCTGCGCTGCTGCGGAGGTGCTGCCTGTGCATGTCCCCATGCCACTTCACTGAGGTAGCTGTCATCAGTTTAGTTAGGTCTTTTCTGTTGGCTTACTTGTCCCTTTACTTGCTCTGACTGCCACACAATCTCCACTGCTCTTTCCAATGTTAGGTCTGCTGACAGCTGAGGTAGAAACAAGCTCTTCTGTGGATAATGGTATTTGGTATGAAGTAGTTGTTCAACTTTTCCAACACAGTCTCATAATCATCATCTTCTTCCTCTTCTCCAAACACAGAAGTACTGAAAACTTGTTCAGCTTCCTTGCCTTGCCCTTGCCCCTGGTTTAGTTTGGTAGCCAAACGGTACCTCTGAAATCCACTCTGGCCACTGCTCTGGTCGAGTAATTCAAGTGGAAGAGTAAGCATAGAAGGAGATTGACTTGTAGTAGGGTTAAGGGTCCAATTAAAGTCACCACCTATCAAAGTATAGGAGGTAGAAAAGGCAGATATGTCTGCCAGAAGTCTGGGTAGATTCATATTTATTGGTGGCGTATACGTACGTATACCAAAGGGACATTGTGTAGTCCTCTGTTATGCACATTGTAATCCCTTCCAGAGTAAGATTGGTAAACGTTCGATCCATTTGGGCGCTGATTTTCTGTGTGATGTCCTGTGTGACTTTTTTCTGATGCGGTAAACATGAAGACCTCTCACGTTGACCCCATCGCTTGCCTTTGAATTTTAAATGTCAGCTAACACTTCATTGCTGATTCATTGCATGTGATGTGAAGCAACAGATTTTGATACTGAAATCAAACATATACACAGATACTCATCTGCCTCCCTGAAAATAGCTCACAGTCAGCACAAGGAATATTAAAAATGTGTCATTCATATCCCAAGAATAGCTACGCACAATGAGGTTTTATTATTCTATTTCTGTCTTTGCTCTATCAATAACTTTGGGAGGAAGTGACAGTTAATGCTTGCCTCCTCCTTTCTGTATGACAGCACATCTAAATCTGCTGAATCCATCCAATGGAGCACAGTGGTGGTTTTAAACATCTGGGGGCCTGTTTCAAGAGCAAATATGCAACGCTTTGATGGAGCTGGTTGGCACAAATGCATAACGTGACCTGAATCACAAATCATAAATTTTATAAAACATTTGCATACATTATTTTTTATATTTATTTATAGCTCAGGCCCTTTCATTTGCTGCTGGTTAGAATATTCTGACATAGGTTATGCCAGAGAAATATGGCAGAAGCTGAAATGTGCGCAAACCAATCCTTGTCTCCCCTACACAGGGACACAGAAAGACAGTCTATATAAAGACCTTGTACAAAATTGTGTGTGATATTGACGGCTCAGCTGATTCCCCTCTTACCATTCATTGACAAAATCCATACAAGGTGCCTTATTTAAGCTGCTTTAGTCTGCCTACTGTTTGCTTCCTCTGTGAACCGCTTGCAACCCGCCACCACACCAGCTCCTCCTTTCAGGCTATTTCTGACCAATCAATCTCATTTCTCTGTTCTGTGTCCTGGGGGGTCTTTCTGCAGCTCTTTCTGCTTCGGGCTTTCCATGTATACACGTGGAAGGGCAGGGGGGTCCCAAACAGAGCTATATCACCAAACTTACTGTGGAGCAAATAAAGTTTCTTTACATTACATTTACATTACATTTATTAATTCAGATGATGCTTTTTATCTAAAGTGACTTACAATTGCTAAGTATGTCAGAGGTCGCACACCTCTGGAGCAACTAGGAGCATTAGCAGCCACAGCAACTACACTATCAATAACAGGTAACCATTGCATGAGAACTGCAAGGATATAAAGAGGGACAGACAGCACCTGGACACAGGGGAGTGCATAGTTTATTAAAATGCAGCACAGTGAAGATATAAAACGTTTCCTGGAGGAGAGGAGTGTATGTAACATGGATCTGTCTGTCACTGTTAACAGAAACTGCAGTCTGCAGTGTAGTTCATACACTTCAAGTCATAAACCACAAGACTGTAGACAAACACTAGGCTTTCCATTAAAAACGGTTGAAACATGACTAAGGCCGGCAATGATGGAGTACTGCATGGAGCATAGCAGGTGTCGTCATTGCTTTACTGGATGCTTCTCCTCTAATGACCATTAATCTTGGGAGACAGACTTCATTCATTTTTAGCTCAATTTAACATTCAGGCCATTAATTCTCCAGAAAGAAGAAACTTTCTCCTCTGCCTATTAATGTGACTTGGCAAAACTCTACAGGCTTTGTATTATGAGGGTTTGATAATGGATTTCACGGATTGATTTTGCTTGTTTTGTTTTGCAACATTTACATTGCTTTTAACATTCTTGAGGTAGGCAGTGCGATTATCTAAAGAGCAAGAGTTATTGAACTGAAAAGGGACATATAACAGAGTGCCGTCCACATAACAATGCTGGGAAACACTGTGATTTGGAATGATTTGAGTGGAAGTATTGAAAATAACAGGTTATGGACACTGCCTTAGAGACTGCTCCTGGCTCTGATTAGTTGTTTTGTTCAGGGAGCGGTGGATTCTTTCAAATATAATATAGAATATAATAAAAATGTTAAATGTACTACTGTCAGAATATAGTGACATATTTAGCAAATATGACAAAGTTATCCATCCATCGTTATCCTTACACAGCTGACACTGGGTGTAAGGCAGTGTACACCCTGGACAGGTCGCCAGTCCATTGCAGAGCAACACATATACAAACAACCAGTCTCACTCACACTCACACCTAAGGACAATTTAGGACGGTGGGAGGAAGCTGGTGCAACCAGAGAGAACTCACGCACACATGGGGAGAACATGGAAGCTCCACTCAGAAAGGCCTGGATTCGAGCGCACGACCTTCTAGCTATGAAGCGACAGGGCCTACCACCGTACCACCGTGCCGCACTTTGACAAGTTATTATTAACAGAATTCCCTACTGCAGCTTTAAGGTCTTTGATTTAATCTATGTGATTTTCATTGGGGCAATAAGAGTTAAAAGAGGTTAATAGTTCGTCCAGAGTTGGTGGAGGTGTGGGAGTTGGGATAAAACAATTACTGAATTTTGCTGCTGCATCAGCAGTGAAATGTGGGACAGAGAGAGATTTTCAAAGAGGGCAAAGGAGCTTAAACTTAAATGGGAAATTCTTTCTTTATTAGGATCTCCTTTTGCACCAATATAAGCATTGGTTGTTCTTCCTCATATATTTGTCTATTTTATTTGAAAGAATTTATTAACCTTTTTATATTTTTGTCATTGACCTACACACATACAGTTTCCTTCTACCACTGCTTCTTTGCTTTATATTATTATCCTTTTATTGTACTTAAGAGATCGCAATGGTAGTGCACCTGTATTTCATTCTATACAGCAGTACCAGTACATCTCTCTATCGTTTTTATTTTATTTTATTTAACCTTTATTTAATCAGGGGGGAAAAACATTGAGATAAAATTTCTTTTTCAAGGGCGCCCTGGCCAAGAAAGGGAGCAGGACAGCAAATCTAACAGTACAAATATAAAATAACAGTACAAAATTTAATTAAAAACATTTATGCTTTTAGGTACAAAAGCAACAGATGCAATCCACTATCTAACCCGTACATTAAAAATTAAATCAGTAGTTAAAATACATCAATGTAATGCCTGCTTATTCAAAAACAGTTACATTCATCTTGAAAAACCTCTTTAATGAAGGATTTGAATTTCCCAAAAGGTACCAGTACCTCCAGGAGAGTCCTTTGCAAGGAGTTCCAGGTTAATGGTGCACAGCATGAGAAGGCAGTCGTTCACAGCACTTGTCTATGTGTGGCCCTGCGATGGACTGGTGACCTGTCGAGTGTGTACCCCGCCTTTCGCCCGATGTAAGCTGGGACTGGCTCCAGGCCCCAGCAACCCTGATAAGCTGTTGATGATGGATGGGTTTTTTTGCATATGGAAAGTTATTTGGGATGTTATAACAGCAGCAGCCGCCCAACCTGGATGAAACAAATGACATCAACAAATCATCCATCACATCTGATTGATAGACATCTGATACAAAACAGATCAAATGCTGGGCTGTGGAATGGATGGTGCATTCCATTTGACATGGGAAGTCAGAATTTCTGAATTCAAAGTTGGAAATTACCCCGACTTTGTGATCCGAGATGGCAGCTTGGAATATCAACAGTTAGTGAAAGCTGCAGTTTATGCTGTTTATTAGCACTCCTGTGTACTTGTGTCTCATAGAAAATTTCATACACAAAGTGCTGTCCAATTGCTGTCTGTGGACGTGTTGCCATGAGTAAATACTGCACTTTGCAGTGGCGTAACAATAGCTATCCTGGCTACTTGTAAACAATGGCTGGCCGAGCGAGGTTCTCTGACTTGTTAACTGGAATGCCATCAACTCGGGCGTGACGTCATTCACAGCTCCGACATCCGACTTATGAGGCAAATGGAACGCACCAGAAGTGTCTGTCCAGAGACACAGTCATGTGATGGTGGTTGTCAGAACATCATCCAGGTGTACAGACACCTGTGATTACTGTTATTCAAAAATAGAAATTCACAGTTCAGTTCCAATATTTAGATGCCCTGAACGTCAATTGCTAGGAACTGATGATGAACGTCAATTCCCAGCAGTTTTCAGGGCTGGTGAGCAGCCGTGAAGTTCCACGGCAATTTAATGTGCCACTAACTGCCAAAAATCCCACTTTTCATGCAGTGCTACCTGCCCTCACCAAGATGGCATGAAGCAAGCAAATGCGTGTCAGGCATGTAGGAGTGTATGTAGGTTAGTAGAGAAAGAGGGAGATAGAAAAGCACTCAAGCAAAGCACATGGCATCCCTATCTTTATTTACTTTATTTATTTACCACAGAACGCAGGAGAAAGAGCAAGACAGCTTCACCCAACAACCACAATGATCCCACCCCGACTGAACAGAACACAGGCATTAAGTAGTGAGGCCAACGAGAGGGGTGGGAACATAAAACAGGTGGATCACATCAAAGAGAAAAGAAGAGGAGGTTAAGTTAAAGTTAAACACAGACACTAAATACAGACAACTTCAGAATAAAACAGGAAGTAAAGTACACAGGAACACACCAGGACAGATCTACCAAAGTAAAACACAAAACATGAAAAGACTGCAAAATCAGGGCATGGACTGAGACCGGACCAAACAGAAGACAGGACTACACTAAACATGGAGACATAGGACTAAGGACTCAAACAGGTAAAAGAAACCCAGAGATAAACAAAAGAATAAACTAAGCTACAAAACCCTAAACAATGAAACACAGAAATGCACAGAGCAGGAATAACACTAATATGAACTAAAGCACAGAACTAAGGAACTAAGAACTAAGGCACTGGACTAAGAACTGAGGCAAAAAACTAAAACGCAGGACTACGACCTAAGATAAGAGACAAGACAGATACTTAAACATGCGAATGAATAAAAAAATAAACAAAGCTACACTGAGAAACACAGAACCAAAAACAGACTTAAACAGTATCCACAAAACAAAGAGCAAATATGGGTAAAACAGTAGAACACAAGACATGGAACCAAAACAAGACCAGAATCCTAAACTCATAAGAAATAGATCACACACTGAACCTTTAAAACTGTCCTGTGGAGCTCTTTACGTTTCTTAACTTAATGCTTTGTGTATATACTAGCTAACTAACAACTATCACTTTTGGTGGAAAAGAAAATATTCCCAATGTTTAAACTTTTCCTCTAAGTATGTTTTTGCTTAAAATTACATTACCAATTCATGCCATATGGGTACAAGATAATTCAAAGTATTACTAGTGAAAACCTAATGACTCTGCTGAAATAGACTGCAAACAGCAGTTAAATATGAACGCATCTGGTTTGATGGTTTGTTATAGTTTGTTTATATGTCTATTAAATCAAGACCTGTGTCTTTCTTGCTTAACTTCGTTCCTTGTGTTGGATTGTGTTATTTAAAAATAACAAATGCACAGCGTTAATAATTGATGTAGGAAGCATATGAACATGCAGTAGTGATTGCACTTCAGGATGATGCAGAGCATGTTTTATGAATCTGCAGATGCAGTACATCAACAACTCCCCTAAGGACTGGATTTGAAGTTGTGCAGGAGAGAAAGTGAGAGAGAGAGAGAGAGTGAGAGCTAGAGATACCCTTCTGGGTTTCTTCCACCACTCACCGACATGAAAAGAGCTTTTATTCCACAGAGACAGCAGTAGAGCCACGGAGTAAAAAAAAGTAGGAGGTAGATGATAGAAGTTGACTGCTGCTATGTGGGGGATGGAGAAAACCCTGTGCAAAATAAGCATCTTTCTAGCCCCTGAGCTTGAGGCAAGGCGAGGTGAGTTTGTATAGCACGTTTTAACAACTAGACAATTCAAAGTGCTTTACATAATACACAAAAGAAACATAGGGCAATATAAGAAGACAGGACAGTAAAAGTTACAGTGCAGTGTGAGATATTAATCAAAAGCCTCACATTTAATAAAGGCAGCAGCAGCAAAAAAAAGCCTCTTCAGCCTTGATTTAAAAGAACTACAGACCTGCAGCTGACTGGGAGGTTGTTCCAGATAAATGGTGCACAAAAACTAAACGCTGCTTCTCCATGTTTAGTTTTGACTCATGAGAGGTCTGGATGGTTCATAAAGTAGCAAACGTTTTTTGGCCCGAAACCATTCTGTGCTTTTATTTTTTAAAATTAATTATTTGACGGACAGGAAGCCAGTGTAAAGGTCTCAGAACTGGAATGATGTGATCCACTTTTTTGGTCTTAGCGAGGACTCAAGTAGCTGCGTTCTGAATCAGCTTCTGCTGTGACATAAATCTTTAAATCCTTGATATATTATTCAGGTAATAGTAAGCTGACTTTGTAACTGTCTTAATGTGACTGTTGAGATTCAGGTTTGAGTGACTACGACAAGATTTTTGGCCTGGTTTGTGGTTTTAAAATGACTTCACAGTCATAAGTTTTATCTTATTTTAATTAAAGAAAATTCTGCGATATCCAATTGTTGTTTTGTTTGAACCATCTACTTTTCCAGTTGGTGTAGTAAAATGTTGTGGTCAACCTTGTCAAATTCAGCACTGAGATCCAAATATACTCAGACTTAAACACTGTTTGTGTGTAAATGGAATCCTGACTGGAAGCTATCACAACAGTTTTTATACTTCAAGAAGATTTTCAGCTGTTGAAAAACAGCTTTTTCAATGATTTTACTTAAAAACAGAAGGTTTTCATGAAGGTCTATTTGTTCATTAGTGATGTGTCTAGATTGTTTATGGGTGGCTTGATGACTGCAGTTTTCAGGGCCTGTGTAAAGAAACCTGAGAGAAGAGACATGTTGACAATTACTCATCACATCATTGTACTTGCAGGGAGAATAGAAATCACTGAGCAATGTCCTTATGAGAGTCGGACTTGCAGGTAACAGATAGAGTGCATGCAGGGATGATTTTCAGCTGGATAAAACATCCTGCTGTGTCTTACTCCCTAAGCGCACATTTTCCTCTCCATCTGTTCTATGTAGGTTACAAGCAGTTGTACTGGCAGTCCTTGAATGGAAGGCTTTGTCACCTCTCCTCCTTGTACTTGTGCTGACACACACACATGAATCACCTCCAGAGAAGCCATGTGTCAATGTCCACCCATTTTACGACACACTCCAATCTGTCAATCCGTCCTTTTTAATTGGCAGTAGGCCTGCTCAATGGCTGTGCCATTCAGAGGATCAACTGTGGGTGAGGGATTTACATGAGGTTCCCCCAGTATTTCCTCGAAGAGATTTAGCAATGTCTTAAATCTAGAAAGTAAACAAGAACAATAGTGTTATAAGTATACTCTTCAGTATCAAATCGAGGAGCAGCTATGACAGATTAGTAACTACAGATTTTAACCTTGGTCACACAAGTTTATCTGCAGGTCATCATAAAAAGGGCTGTGCTCACTATTTAAACTCTTATAGTGATCTACGGACTAATTGGAGGGATAGTTGGCGAGTTCCTGTCATGCTAACATCTAACTACCCAACTGGGAACATGCTAGCATTACAAAGTCACAATAGAAAGTTAAAGTCCTGAGCTTCATGCCATTTTAGTGAGGACTGGAAGACAGCCTCTACCATTTTGGCTGATCCTATATGATTCGCCCATAATTTTGGATCATTGTGTGACCAGCTACCGACGTGACCACGCTCCTTCCCCTGCTACTGTGTCGCTCACACACACACATACACACATATAATATTGATTTGTCAGTGCAGCCATTTCAGTTGCAAAAGTCCCTAAAAATAGATGTGTGCGAACTGGAAAAGTAATTCATGAGCACAGTGTGCGAGTAAAGATTACAACCTACCGTAATCCTCCCCCACTCTACAATGCACCAATCACAATGGAGTTTTCTGTGATGACGCAGCTAGTGTCAAGCAAGAAGAAAAGTACGTGTGATAGCTATGCGCTAACGAGACATCGGTAATAAGTCCATTCGTTTTTATTTTGGGCAAAAATTATAGCATGGCTGCTGGTGACGACGTTAGAAATGCTGTCATGTCAATGTCCACTGGAGCCGGCTTTAGGTGAATGTGTAAATTTAATGCGAACTAGCTTAAAGTGTTTCCATGGCTAGAGTTTGAAAATAACTAAAAATAATAAAATAAACATCCTGAAACATAACATCTCACAGCATCATATCCTGTGCAGGGATCTGTACCTGATGAGAGAGGGGAACCCATCAAGCACAGTGTCAGCTGGCTTGAAGAGACAAGTGCTAGTGTCTGAGTTGGCAACGGAAAATAAAGATGAACATATATTTCATTGCAAAAGAAAGAAAAAAGACATTAATCCCAGATATGACAATGATGTAAGATGAACAGTTGATTGGTCAAATTGCTGACATGATGAGAGAGAGCTTTTAGTGAAGCTGAAAGCAACCAAGTATCTAGCTGTTCTAAAAAACGTAGACTCTGGCCCTGTTTACACGATGTGAAAACGCAGATATTTCTCTGCGTTTTGCCCTCTCATTTACACGAAAACGCCGTTTTTATCACAGAA
>JAPMOB010053523.1:0-13470 GCA_029875015.1 Lepomis gibbosus | reverse complement strand
TGTTGGTGCGTTAAGAGTTTAGGAAACTTGTTAAATGTATTGAAAAAACTGTCATAGCGATTGGAAAAAACTGTAAGTGTTTTAAGTTAAAAGAAAAATACCCCAGTTTGGCAGATGTGATGTCATTGCCTCAACTTGTGAGTTTGGAAACCAGTTCTCATCATTGGTAACATGGTGTTCACCCATGTGGTGTGTTTTCAATTACTGAAAATGTATTTTTCTTATTTTCCTGCTAAAACATTTTTGTGCAGCAAAGACCGTAAAACTTATAAACACAATAATTGGCAGATGGCTTGCATATTCCACCCACTACTCAAGCACCAATAATGACACTCATTGACCTCAAGGTGATGCTGTAATATCAAGTTTGCGTTTTCTCAATTATCTCAAATGCCTTGGCTTAGAGTCCAAATTGTCTCATCACTTCAATCTCTAAAATCATCTGCATATGGTCTTCTACTTTAAAAATGTCACATTTTGCATTTTTTGCAATCAGCTTGGACCCCAATCATTGCTGCTTACGCTATGTTGGTGTATTCTAAATGTATTATAGGTAGGCATATATATGACCTACCAATATACATTGGTAGGTCATATATATGCCGAAATATATGCTATGACCTACCAATGTATATTGGTAGGTCATAGCATATAGGAAAGCTCAAAGGAAGCTCAGTGAAGGTAAACTTGTGAAAGGCTTAGTTAAGAAAAACAGTTTATTGTTCAGTGTTTAAGTTTTAGTGGCAGCTAGTGGTGAGAGTTGTGATTGCAACCAGCGGCTCACGTGCTCCTCAGGTGGTCCCAATTCCTGAGTTGTGAAATCGTTCTTCAGACTTATGTGTGTGTGCATTTGCTCCTAAGTCAAAATGTGGAATCAACATTGACGCTGCTACAAAGATGTGATGGATTAGCTTTATCAGAGCATAACAACACGCACACATCTAGTTCGCTCTACATGGACAGCAAACTTACCATTAAAACCATATTACAAATTACATGTTTGCAAAATATGTATATTATGCAATATGTGATTTTGCACGAATCAAAGTTCTGTATACTTCCCATGTCCCATGTACACTTTATTCTCTTTACGGAATAAAGATTTAAGGAAGAAAAACAGATTCTGATTCTTACGACACGACATGAATGCACCGCCCCGACCCTCCCTTTCCAAGCGCAGGAGAAGCTACAGTGGCCAAGACGCCCTTTCGGCTCTTCTGCTTAATAATACTTGTAATCCTCCATTTGGCCAAATTTATCTTCTTTTCTTCTAATAAACCAGTTGATTCTTCTTCTTCTTACGTATTGAACGTAGTGACGAAATATGCTCTGTAGAAGTACATTCCAGCTATTGTAGAAACATGGCGGTGCAACATAGAGACGTGATTATAAGAGGACCCGCGGTGTATGTAGGAAGAAATGGCTCATCCTAAGGTAATTAAAACGTAACGGTTCATTATGTAGGGACTTTACACGCCACTGAAAAATAGTTATGGATTTTATACTGCATTTCTGTCACTAGATCCTCATAATTATTAAACACTGGACCTTTAACAGGACCAGGGTAATTCAAGCCTGATTTAAAGTAAACCATTGAGATAAGTTTAAATTCAACAACCCCTACATATAACTTTTACTTAATCACATTACGCTCACACCGCTTCGCCACATCCAGTTTGGTATTTTTCATTTGGACACAGAGAAGCCACCATGTTATAATTGACAAAGTTTAAGTTCTGTTCATCAAAATAATTTGTGTGATAATTTCAAAAACAGACCTCAAGACACGTACTTGTTCCAGTTTATAATGGAACTTTTTTTTTATTACAAGACATGATTTAATATCATAATTTAATACACTTTCACTGTGACAAGAACCATCCTGATTAATGAATCGGTCTGGTTGGCTGACCAAAGCAGGTAGTTAGAAGTTAAAAGGAGTGGAAGTTCATGAAAATAGGTCTGAATAAAAGATAACTGCCTATTTCTATCACTGTTACTTTTTACTTATTTTACAAATTTAATTCAACTGCAAATATCTTGAATGTACTCTTTGTTTTGGTTTTTTGATCATAAAAGAAGTGTTTGTTTTGCCTTATTTAACATGGTGACAGGTGACAATCTAGATAGCTAGTATAGAGTTGTCCACTGATGTTTTATGTAGAAATTCAGTCTGATGTCATGTTCAGGTATGTTGGCTCTGCAGGTTTTCTTTGAATCATTGAGATAATTAAGAGTAATGTTGAGACTTATACAGTGATTGCACAGCCACATGGAGTGTATTGTGTCTTATTAAGTCAGTGGTTGTAATGATTAGAGGATATGCTGGCAAGTGATTTATTTAGACTCTGCCTTAAATAATTTGTCAAAGGTTTTTAAAAGACTCCTCTGTGTTTTTACCCTCTTGTCAATGGTTATTGTTGATGTCCCTTGCTTCTGTCTTTCTAATCTTCAGCCATGAGCACCCCGACAAAGACGGAGACTTGGAAAATTGACTGCATTTATATAGCGCCTTTTCTAGTCTTCCAAGCACTGGAAGCGCTTTAGGCTACATGTCTGCATTCACCCCCATCACACACTACCATGCAAATTTCTAACTGCTCATCAGAAAGAGTATCTATTGCTCATTTACGCACACTGATGCTACAGAATTTGGGAGAAATTTGGAATTTGGTGTCTTCCCCAAGGCCACTTAGACATGCAGACTGGGAGAAGACAGGGATCGAACCGCCGATCTTCCAGTTAGTGGACGACCCACTCTAACTCTAAGCTACAGACGTAAAATCATTTGCATTTGTCAAGTAGGGTCATTCTGATATTTCTCGTTTTTCTGATGTTCTGGTTAATCTAACATGGGATGGGTACAGTAACTTAAAACTTGTGTGTTTTGATTATTGGTCAGTAATGATATTTACCACAATATTAGTAGATATACTCGGGTTTAACTGTTGATCAGCTGCTTAAATGTGAGGTGAGCTATATCAAAGTCCTTGAAAGCTCTATAAAACATCTCTGGCTATATGCAGTTCTTTTTTACCTTGTATTTTATTTGCCTTATATGGCCACTAGATGGCACCACCTGACCAGCGCTATAATGAGCAGTTCAGTCAGAATGATACAAACAACAAACATGACCTGGAATGTGAACAGGCTGCAGTGTTGTTTTTTTTTCTTTTTGATGATTCAAAAATTGATGGTGTGTCTTTTGTTTTTTGTTTTTTTTTGTTTGTTTTTTTTTTTACCAGAAACTGGATGAAGATTAACACTCAAACAATCTCTCTCTTTCCAACTTAATATCTTCCCCAGATATGTGCAAGTTAGTTTTTAAAATCAAGATGATTGGAAACATTCTTTGATGAAAGATTTGTGGAAAAAGGTGGCAGCAAGAAGGATTTTGGTTAAACTTTCAGTGTTTGATGTAAGCAATTGCACTTGATTTTCTTTAACCTTACCACACATTTGATCAGTAGATGGCGCCAGCTGACCTGTAAATTGCCCTGGCAGCATTTACAGTGTGCTGCCAATACACGGTGTTAGGAGTATATTGTGTGTATACTCATAAAAGACTATGACTATAAAAGCCAGGGATATGTTTGTTTCTGTCAAAGAAGAAAAGCATGCAACACTTCGAGATGTAATTCTGATCTGGCATTAAATCCCATTCATCAAGATTTGATTGATATAGGTTGCCCATTTAGATTTAGGTAGTTACTTTGCTGAACGCTTTTTGAGCGTCTACAATATTAGTGTTGTGGTGGTTTTAACACAAGTGTGCTCTCCACTGAAACCATCTGAAAACTGAAATTGTATTGGCCATGGGAGAACAGTAGATGGCGCCACTAAACCTCTGAATTCCTTTACCTCTGTTGGCGCCATGGCTCTAAAATATAAGTGTTGGTGTGATAACTAAAAGTTTGAATAGTGAGTACAGCCATTATCCAAAAGAGTAGAAATACAAAACAAAAATGATTGAAAGACAGTCACTTTAACACTTGGTTATTGTAGATGGTGGTAAAACAATAAAGTGTGCATTTGTCAGGTTTTTATAACGGTTTCTTATGAAAATTTGAGTTAAAATATAAGGCCTATAGTTGGTTAAATCTGTTTTAGCACTGGTTTTATTAGTTAAACCAAACTAGAGATGGATGATACAGACACTGGCAGACATTCCTGCAGTAGTAAAACATGCAGCCATTAACCCACGTCAAACACAAATGCAGAAATGTCTCTCCAGAATAGAAAACGGTTAGAAAAAACAAACAATTGATGCACCGGTGTAGCATTTGATGGTATGATGTGGGCATTTACATTGGATTTTTATTGACCATGTCGTCAGTAGATGGAGCTTGATGACCTTTTGAGACTTGAGCTTTCTGTACCTGATTCGGAAGCATAAAACAACACAGATGGTGTTTCTGAACTTTAGCGCGTGCCTTTTTTAGATGGAGCACACTTAATTTGGAACACCATTTATTCCTCACTTAGGGGTAATGATGAAAGGGGAGAGAAAAGAATCTGCCTCTTAATTTAAGAATTTAAAAAAAATATTTTTTTGTTCAACAAACGTAGATCAAAGGAGAATTTACACAGAGAACTTGGTGTGGTTAATCAGTGTCTGTTACCAAGAAATTACTTTTTTACCTTGCTTTAAACCTTTTTTTCATTATTTTTTTTATATCCTGCCCTCGCTCTAGCCGTGACAGCGAGGGGACAAAGAAGAACATTCATCCCGCTGTGTGTTAGTCAAACTGGGACAAGCTGAGGCTGCAGGGTCCGTGGGAAAGGATAATGATGAAGCTCCTCGAGAAGTCCTTTCGTGTATGAAGCCCTTGTGTAGCCATGTAAGTGTGGAGGAGAATGCGCCGAGAGGGTAATTGCAACAAAGACAAAGAGGGATTCCATAATTTGTCCCCATTGCTATATTGCTATTTAGAGAGAAAAGGTGGTTAGGTTAACAGATTGAAAGGAAGTGGATGTTTTTGTTTTAGCATTTTGTTGGAATAGAAAATATACCTCAAAATATCTTATAAATTATTGTAACTGGCTGAAAATAGAAAATTTAATACTTAACTACAGTAAGAAAAGTAAAAGAAATACATCTTGCTAATTTGTGTTTTAAGATGCATCGTTTGAGCAGTCCCAGCAACGTCTCTTGCACTTCCTACCATAAGCTCTGAAATAGTTTGTGTGCTCACTGTATGAAACATACTGCCAAACAAAAAAACAACAGTAAAACATGTTTTCTTCTTTCACTGCTTGGATCGTCTCTCATCTCTCACGTGTAATGACTGAAAGAGCCTCTGTGCTTACTTTGCCCACTGTTCCTGTATTCCCTCTTTCAGTTTCCTGGGATCTCTGCTTTCCTCTTTCTCCCAAAGACAGTGTGCAGCTTCAGTCGTACCAGAAATAAATAAATGCCGACATACACACACACACACACACACCAACCAAATCAATGTGAATTCCGAACATGGACAGCATATTGTTAACACAACCAGTAGCCCTGACAATCTTTAGGAATATTTAGGTACATTTTTTTTTGGATATAAACATAAAAGAAGAAACCGACGAGCACTTCAAGTACTGAATCACTTTGAAACTGTCATGCCAGTGCAGTTTAAATGATTGTCTCTTTGCATTCTTTCGTAACCCACCAAATATTTTTCAAGAGCTTTTTTTTGTCATTATCCTCTCATTTGAAATTGGAGCTTCTAAACAGTTTCTTCCGATCACGCAGCTTCCCGCAGCCTTCCTCCTGTGACAGAGAGCTTTCCCAGATTTCTCTGACTTTTGTGTCTTGCTCTCAAATCAATCTGGGATTAGGCTTGATTACACGGAGACCCCTTTGGGACGCTTTATTTCAATGAATTAGTTGAGTGAATGAACAGAACTGCAACAGAACGGTATTTTGTACCAGCCACATAAATTATGCATCGTCTGTGGATATCAACCAGCCTTGATCATCTTTTTTTATGGTTTGCATTCAGAGTGAGAGAAATTGTTAATTGCCAGCCTTGTCACATATAATCTTGGCTGTGTTTGATGTACAATAGGGATGCAGTCTATATGTTGGTTATTTATTTATGTGGTGATGGAGATGCTGTTTGTGATGAAACGGGAGACCTAGATAAAATGTTTGTGTGGTGTTTAATGTTTTACACTATGTGGTTATTGCTAGAATCATGGCAAGCTGAACAAATAAGAAAATGCATTGATTACACAGAAACCGGGAACTTGCATTTAATCACGTATTAATAATCCATGTGTGCGCGGCATATAAACAAATCCCGTATGTGTGTTGTGTATTTTGAGTATTTATCTTTCTTCTGTTCCATTCTCTCTCTATGCCACGTCATGTTGACAGTGCAGGTGATGTTTCAGTGGTGTAAGATTAAGACATAATTGTGCCGCAGAGTAGAAAAGCTGCAGCTTCTAGTCCTTAAAACGAATCTTGCACACTTTCTATTGACTTTGAGGGGCTTCATAACAAGTAATAAGCAATGTTAATGTGTTCTAATTGAATCTGACCACACAGGTAGTGTTCATGACAGTGTGAAAGGTATAAATGTAGCTTCATAGCTGAATAGTTAGTAGCACAAAAGAACTATACAAACACACATTTTTCCCTAGATGGAAATAATTTCACTCTGGACATAGTTAGATTTATACACCTCCCTGTGTTGATGTTAAAAGCATAGAAATGATGAAACATGATAGACAGAGGTGCATAAATCTGTGATCATCGTGTCCCGAGAATCCAGTAAATCCAAGGGCTTGCAATATTTAAAAATGCAAATTGCATACAACAATTTGCATATGCCAGTATTTAAAACCAGTGTCCTTGCCTAAAAAGGGTTTTGTAGTAGACAAAGAGAGGGATTATGGGTGGACACCCACCCGTGTTGTGATCGCAGCACTATTGGTCAAGTCAGATTTCTGTAAACAATAGACTACTCAAGAGGCTTGATGATGTATTTAGTCAAACATGTATAGTGCTTTGAAGTGCTGTGACTAAATGTAAATTATCATCTGGCTTAGAGGCTTTTACAATACAATATCCTCATCATCTTCGCCCTTGAAATGAGAAAAATCAAGGCTATTAGAAACTTAGATGCTTAAACAAATGGTCTTTTTAATGTTTTTCCTGTCTAGTAGATAGATAGATATCAGAGGTAACAACAGAGGTAATCGATTAGCATGACATGCTCAGCTGTGTCCTACAGCAAGGGGCTACCATGTTAGATTAAATGCTGACCAGATCCTCATCAGGAAAAAAAATCAATGGTTGTTGTTACGGGCGAATAGTGTCCAAGTGGATTGGGGGATGGGAGATGGGGAATTGTAGAGTCACTTTACATGGTGTGTCCTGGGCTGTTCGCACTGTGGCGCCTGCTTGTATTGACCTGGATTGGAAGCCTGGATAAGGTGGGCAGAGAGAGAATTAGTCACCATAGTTCTTTTTTACTATCAAGTTCCAAGACTTTAGCTTTTTCTAAACACTTTTTTCAAGTTGTTAAAAACATAAACATACAAAACCTGAATTTTAAACAATTCAGAAATCAAAACTAGGCTAACAAACCACTTAAATAAGCAAATATCACCAAATACGCAAATTATATTGTGCTATTGTAAAAACATTTTGTATTGATTTTGGGCTGTTTCACTGCATTTACTGCTGATATAATGGTACATGTCATTTAAGGTATTTTATTTTTTAATGTTAGGGGTATCTTTTCGCTTTAGCAAGCTATTGCAATGCAAGCAGCGTTCTTTCTCCTGTTTCACACAGAAATAATTCCCATGAAAAAAATAGAAGTTTATTGCATCATTGGCATACATTGTGCTGCAAGCTACGCACAGCTGAACATCAGTCACATGGGAGCACATGAACAAATGGATCAGCGTTTTGGTGAACTCGTTAGAACATTTTAATATTAATGATTTAATTTATTGCTTGTTTGTGTATAAATGCCGTCAATTTCCTAATTTTAACAATGAAGATCTAAGCATCTGTTCCGTTGCCCTTTCTTTCGTGGAGCAGGAATTTAACTCCTCCAGTCTTTGTACTCCATTTTTTAAATATGTAATATTTAAAGACGCACTGTTCTAATAATATACTTGTGGCTATGTGCTTTGAGAATTTACTATTAGTTTCTTTTTCTTCCAGATGTTGAATTGCAGATGCCTGTGGAAAAATGCAAGACATTCACACTACAAACTTTCAGTATTTCTATGTTGATTACCCACAAACCACGCAAAGCTACTCTAAATCTCTAAAAAAAAGTTAATCAGTCACAAAACTTCCATGTTTGAAAACCTGTAGTAAAACTCATGGACAGAGGATGTAGAAGAACACATATTAATACTTTTTTTTTTTGTTGGTCACAGGCTGATTCAATGATCTGCAATGTACTTTTGGTTTACCACCATTAACACCCTTAATGCATGTAAATGGCTGCTGAGTCTAACCAGACCACACTAAGCTGAGTGGCATTTATGGTCTGGCATGTGTGAGGATGGTCTCCCGCAGCTACAGTGTTTTGAACACACAAGTCATGTGTAGTTGCTGCTCTGTACTGCCTGTCATAATGTTGTGTCATTGCAACAAGTAGACAACGCCAGCTGGGAAGCACCAATTAGGTAACATTAAAACAAAATGAACAGACAAAATAAGTATTACTTTGTAGCTTACCTTCTACTCCAGATGTGAATGGCGCACTTCTTCAATGTTTTAAACATGTTTTTTTCTTTATTATTTGAATACACTGTTTTGTAGGTGTGTTCACTTTTGTACTCAATTTTTGTACTCACCTGACAGAACTGCTGTCCATAGAACAAAATGAACAATCAGAAAAACATCAGTAGAAAGAGGACAAAGACAGTTGCAAATCAAAATGCTTTATTGTTGACATCAAAAATTTCAGCCATGGCAGTTTTTATTTTTTTATTTTAGTTGTTCTGCTCTACAGAAATTACGTGGACTTCGGGTGGTGCACTGATTGTGTTGCTTCTCTGAGCCCACAGTTTTTTTTCTTCTATGGATGCAACACAAAATAAAAAGTTATCTAACAACCTCTGGAGGTGAAATCTGAACTGGCGCAAAATGAACAAGAAAGGAATTATGATTCTAGACCTGGTAGCGTGCACACATTTCAAACTCAAAGTACGCTGGTACGATTTGTCACTCTTAAACTGTGCAGTCGCTGGTGACAACAGTGAGTTCAATTTTGCATCTGCAGCGTTCAAGGCTAACAGCAAGATTCAGCAGAGAAAAGAAGAGTTCAACATAGATCACATAAAAGTCAGTTTATTTTGTCTTTAAATTTTGATTTGTTATTTGATTTGCTATGCAGTTGAAGTGCAAGCTGCCTAACATTTTGCTCACATAAAATACTGAATACCAGCTTGTAGACATTATGAAACAGGACTGCCTACTACTGGGTAAAGCAGTGATATTGTTTATCTGTGTTTTATTTTTATTTTCCATAGATCTGTATATATTTTTCTTTCTAACTTACACATTATGACACAAGACCAAACTACCAAGCTGAAGGCGGACAGTGTCTCCTTTAATGAAGCCTTGAAGCATTTTTTTTCTAAACAAATAGTTTAGTAAACAATTATAAAGACCTTCTTCTCTAGGTGTACTTGTAGTAGGGGTGGGAATCTCTGGGCTCCTCACAATTCTATTCGATTATGATTCAGAGGGCTGCGATTCGATTATAAAATGATTATTGATGCATCTTGATGCATAATTTTTTTTCCTGGATAATTATGAAAGATATTATTTAATTTGTGCTTTAAAATCCAAAAGAAACATCTCCTAATTGGCTTAAAAGGACTAGTTTGCATCCTTAATTTACTTTATTAACCTCAGCTCCCTCATTTCTTTAAGTTTCGTTTTCAGACTCCCCTGAAAACTGAAACATCAGGATGCACAGTATACAGGACAGAGCTGTACACCAGTTTAGGCTAAGCCTGTACCAGATTTTCTCAACGTTTGGCTAGTAGGTTAGTTGACATACAGCTGATAATATTACTTATCTAACGTTACATAAATAAATAAATATTTTTAGCGCCTTTCATGGGACCCAAGACGCTTTACACATAGTTACAGTAACAGAACAACAAAAAGTCATTCAGGAGTGAATGCCTTGGTAAAGAGCTGGGTTTTTAGTAGATCTTTGAAAGTGTCCGGACAGGGAGCGTTTCGGATCTCTGTGGGGATGAGGTCTAGAGGGTGGGGGCTGTGACGCTGAAGGCTCTGTTCCCTAAAGTCCAGAGTCTGGTGTGGGGGACAGAGAGCAAGCCCTTATACAGGGGAGATGTTAGCTAGCGCTAACAGCCTTCACTCTTCCAGCCTTTGGGGAAACTACAGACTTTTATCTGCTTTTATTAACGGACACACAGTGACATACACTGCATGTTTACTACCACACAGAAACTTACTGCTAATGTATTTCTCCGCTAACTTTCACAATCATGTTCTGCCGCTCGCTCTCTCAGTCGCTCGGCCTTACACACAGGATAGACAGGAAGCTGCCAAGCGTCGAGAGTTACCATGCTCACAGCGTGCGAGTTAAAATAATTACTTGCACACTGATATTGATGATTGTGTGACATTTTGGTTGGGTGGTTATTCATTCCGCAGCGGTGGTGTGTCGAATACAGGGGAACACCGGCCTCTCTGTTGTGTGCGCTCATGTACACGGTCCGGGCGCTGCACTTCTGTGGGTTTCGACCTTTTGCATTCCATCAACATTATGTTATCAATTAACATTTAAATCGATTATTTGACATTTGTTGATCGATTCATAATCTTCCACGTCTGCATCGCAGTAATGTTACAGTCCGTCCATCATAAAACGAAACTTATGTCACCTAACGTTACTGCAACAGCACAACAACATCTAATCAGAAAGCACACGGTGTTATGCCAGCAGACCACAGACAAGGTAACAGTAACAGCAACTTCAGCATTTAACTGATATCATGATTGATCGTTGAGTTGAAGGCTAGTCAAAGTAAGCCGTAATCCTTAGATGTAAATGTACACGTGTTTGTTCTCCGCCTGGTTGGGCAGTGAGTTTGGGTTGTAACGTCACCATGACACACCATGAATTTCCGAAAACAGTAATATATATCTATCAACTTACACAGCTGATCCCGTTATGGGGTGTGAAATAATCTGTAGAAGATGTTAGTTGCAGCCCTAGAGGTAATAAATCGAGAAGCAGGGTCATTTTGTCATAGACTTCCATTCAATTAGACTAAATTTTGCAACCAGTGGAGTCACCCCCAACAGGCCAATAGAAAGAATTTAGGTTAAAGGCACTTCCACATTGGCTTCACTACTCTTTTCAGACCCAGAGGTGCCTGCTTGATTAGCACCAACTAACAAAATAGTGGAAAATAGTCTCATCAACTCACAATGTATTTTTCTCTTACCCCCCTCTGCACACCTCACACCCTCTCGACTCCACGACTCTCAAGGACAAAGAGGGAATGACTTCACTGTTTTGCTGGTGTGTGTCTTGTGTTTCTGGGGCAACAGGGAGATTATTACTGCAGCGAGAGCCCTAGGTGCTGCTGGTGTTGCCAGATAATTATGAATAAACAAACGAACCTCCAGAAAAGGTGCGCTGCCAACGCTCTCAGGCCATCTCAAATGGCTGAAAAGTGAACCAATAAAAACAAAATACAGTTTATGCATAATTAGAATTTTGAATTAGTAGCAAAAAATGATGCAACAAAATTATTCTGAGGCTTTGGCACGTTTTCCTTATTTTTGTTTTTATTTTAATAAGGATTAAGTTGAAGGTTGTCAATTGTAAGTGGTGTGCACCATTCTGTTCTACAAACATTTACACTCAAGATCACTCACTTACAAGATACAACGTAATGTCTACACTATTAAAGTATATGTTTTTATATTACATAAATCTTTGACATTATGCCCGCAAGCGAATGAGTACTCTAAAGCCTTTTTATAATTATTCAAGTGAGGTTGTACTTTCTGTCTTTTAAAAGCTTGTAGATTAATTGTACTTGTTTTATTGTTTAACTTTTTATATTAAAACTTAATTAATATGTATTGTACAATACAAAATAAAAATGAAATCAATATCCATGATTCACATGAAGCAACACATTAAACCCAGAGATGTAATTTTCCTGAAGGAAAAAATAAATTACAATTATACTTTATTTCCAAAAAGCAGGTTTTCCTCAGTGTTTCATCTGTTAGTTGCTAAGACCGCCTATAGTTTATTTAGGTATACAACAGAGCAAAATCACACAGAAATAAGACATTATGTGACATTAGTGGTTAGGGTAACTCACACAAATGCAATTTTCTTTATGATGGTTTAAAAGAGTACCTCATAATGGTAAGAACTCTCGAGGTTTACATGTTGTCATCAAGCAATCAAACATAATATGAAATTGCCATTTTTATCTGCCTGATTTAATGTAATATTCAGCCCTTTTCATGTTTTTACTGGTAATTAAGGTCTCACAGCATGCAAGGAGTGTTTAAACCTGCGAGTCAACCGAAACTGCTGTGAAAGTGCTTGTTAACTTGTGATTTATGAGTCTGGCTTATTACAGGGAGATTTCATTGATTTCTGGAAATTGCCCACCCCCGGTTATTGTGTGCTTTTCACAGTAGAAGTCAGGAGGTTGGTCAAAACGGATTTACTTAATGTTTAATGAGTTTTGTTATAAATCTTGCAGTCACAAACATTGTAGTGCAGGTAGTAGGAAGAAGCAGTAACACATCCATACAAACAGACAGTACAGAGTTTTGAAACACCGGAAAACCTTAAAATCATCTCCCTCTTCTCAGTACCCTGCAGTTTGTACCCTCCAATTTCTCTCACCGACATGCTTGCTTTGTCTTCCCCTTCATCGTAGCATGGGGAATCTCCAGATAAACCAACGATAGGTGGAAAAGGGCCCGCTGGGGTGTGGGATTGCTTGTTGAGAAGCACCCGAGCGCTCGTCTGAAGGATTTGTTTGACTCGGGTAATTGAAAGTGTTTTAAACTATTATAGCAACTGGAGGGCTTGTTTAACTGTCGAGCTGCCAGTCAAGCGGGTGGGCCAAAAGCCCGAGCCCGTCAAGGCCTGTCAGTCAGTGGAAACGAGAAGTGTCGGCTTAATGGATTTCTCCACACCGCTCCGTCTACGCAGCCAGCAGAGCTAGGGGGGGGGGGAATCAATGCATTGTCATGTGTGAGTGTGTGAGCCATCAAACGACCAGGTGGATTGGAACTGTATTTGCTTCGTGTCGATGTTGAGATGCAACAGTGGGAGTGAGCAGGAGATAGTGGTTTGAGTGCATGTGTGTGTTTGTGGCTGTGCCTATGCCTGTATCTCTTACACCAGTCGTTGTTGTGTGTGTGTGTGTGTGTGTGTGTGTGTGTGTGTGTGTGTGTGTGTGTGTGTGTGTGTGTGTGTGTGTGTGTGT